>CM056197.1:3615850-3868350 GCA_029692085.1 Gymnothorax javanicus
CAGAATTAATTTTAGGCTCCTACCACCTCTACTGCTTTTGGGCTTGTCTTGTCAATACTGTACTTCAGTTCATTTACTATCCTCAAGACAATTCATTCACCCATTAATCAGCTGTTATATAAATCCATCAATACATCACTCAAAAAATCAAAAATAATCAATCAGTGATGCAGCGTCATTGGAGGCGAGTAATTTCTATGCTGTTGTCACAATCAGTGCTGTTATTTTCAGCAATGCTACAGCCTTGTGTTTCAGTGCAGTGTGTCTGCCTGTCACTAAGGCTGTGTTCCCCACTGTGCCAGAGGTGCCTGCTGGGAAATGTAGTCTACTTTGCTCTACCTTCATTCAGAATTCTTGAGTCTTTCTCAGAAGTCCCTCTGACCTTGTAGTGTTGATAAAGTAATCTCACGGCAATGCATGGGGGGGCAAGGTATGCTGCAGGTCAGTTTTTGCAGTTTTTTCCGGAAGATGATCATCCAAAGATATTTTTATTGTCATATATGTGGTTTTAACCTCATTGTTTCGGTGTGCACTAAAACTGCAGAGCTCTATGGTACATGATCATGTGATCACAGGTGTGTTTAGAGCAGTTACTGTGGCAGCAGCCAGAGGCCATCAGCACCTCTAACTTTAGCCTCGCTCTGCCCAATGCGCTAACGCTAAAGAGTGGGGTAACAGTGGAGAATGAGGGGAGGTCAGGAGAGGGGGAGGGCCGGCTGGTTTTGATTGGCCAGGCCACATTCTTTTCATTTCAACCAATGGCTGTGCACTGATCTTTATTTAGTGAGGTTAAAATCGACACCAGCACAATTCTTAAATATAAAAAATATAACCCCCATCATTCTATTTTATAAGTGCACAGTATTATACCGAATTTTATAGTTCAAACAAAATGTTGTAGAGTAGTCACTCAGCTTTACCCTGATAGGATGACTTTAGCTGTAGTTTTCAGTGACAGTAATGTACTGCAGCATAATGGTTTGTAATCTGAACTGCTTTACTGAAATCCGGCTGGATGTAATGTGCTCAGGGCATAGACTGCCACAGTACTCTTTCCTCAGTGAAGCTCCATTTTAAACAGGCAAAAATAGGGATTCATTATAGTGACTTACAGAATCTGATGGATTTTGTTGTTACTGTATCATTTGAGTGAGTACAGTTTAGAATGCACTTAATCCAGCTGACGTGTCGGGGCATTTCACAGAGCAGGATTAATGAGTTATCAGGATAACTGTGTGGGGTCACCCCGAGCAGCTCTTTTTAAAATAGATTATTGGTTTTTTTTTTTTTTTTTTTTTGCTGGGCCAGAATAGATCCTGCTCCTGCCCTCCTCACACAGAGCTGCTCCTGTGCTCCTCACACAGAGCTGCTCCTGCCCTCCTCACACAGAGCTGCTCCTGCCTTCCTCACACAGAGCTGCTCCTGCCCTCCTCACACAGAGCTGCTCCTGTCTTCCTCACACAGAGCTGCTCCTGCCCTCCTCACACAGAGCTGCTCCTGCCTTCCTCACACAGAGCTGCTCCTGCCTTCCTCACACAGAGCTGCTCCTGTGCTCCTCACACAGAGCTGCTCCTGCCTTCCTCACACAGAGCTGCTCCTGCCCTCCTCACACAGAGCTGCTCCTGCCTTCCTCACACAGAGCTGCTCCTGTGCTCCTCACACAGAGCTGCTCCTGCCCTCCTCACACAGAGCTGCTCCTGTCTTCCTCACACAGAGCTGCTCCTGCCCTCCCCACACACAGAGCTGCTCCTGCCCTCCTCACACAGAGCTGCTCCTGCCTTCCCTCACACAGAGCTGCTCCTGCCTTCCCCACACAGAGCTGCTCCTGTGCTCCCTCACACAGAGCTGCTCCTGCCTTCCCTCACACAGAGCTGCTCCTGCCCTCCTCACACAGAGCTGCTCCTGTCCTCCTCACACAGAGCTGCTCCTGTGCTCCTCACACAGAACTGCTCCTGTGCTCCTCACACAGAGCTGCTCCTGCCCTCCTCACACAGAGCTGCTCCTGCCTTCCCCACACAGAGCTGCTCCTGCCTTCCCTCACACAGAGCTGCTCCTGTGCTCCCTCACACAGAGCTGCTCCTGCCCTCCCCACACAGAGCTGCTCCTGTCTTCCCTCACACAGAGCTGCTCCTGTGCTCCTCACACAGAGCTGCACCTGCCCTCCTCACACAGAGCTGCTCCTGTCTTCCTCACACAGAGCTGCTCCTGTGCTCCTCACACAGAGCTGCTCCTGCCCTCCTCACACAGAGCTGCTCCTGTCTTCCTCACACAGAGCTGCTCCTGTGCTCCTCACACAGAGCTGATCCTGCCCTCCTCACACAGAGCTGCTCCTGCCCTCCTCACACAGAGCTGCTCCTGTGCTCCTCACACAGATCTGCTCCTGCCCTCCTCACACAGAGCTGCTCCTGCCCTCCTCACACAGAGCTGCTCCTGCTCCTGCTCTATGCAGAGAAAGAGGGGGACACATTTCTCCTGGATAGGGATACACCCAAGCTGAAGAGGAGGAAGAGGTAGCAAGCTGACTACTTGAGTCCCGGAATGATGACATCACAGCTTAGCTCCAGAGGTAGCCGTAGTTCCACCTGGCTCCACCAGAGGGCAGTATACTGCACTGGCCAGGAAACACAAGAGTACTTCCGCTTCAGATACCTGATCCAGGATCGACCATCGCCCCCCTGATGCTGATCATTATGAAAAAGCAGAGAGGAGAGTTCTGCTTCTCCGAGAAGCTCTCTCTGTCTGCCAAACATTATCGGTTTAAAGTGCTGATTGTGTGATTGCCATACAGATTCGCAAAAACAGAAAACACTTTTATCTGAGCTCATGATTTCCGATTTTTTTTTTTTATTCCCTTTGTCTCAGTATTTCTCTCTCTCTCTCTTACTTTAAGAAACATCTCCTCCTAAACATAAGCCCTTCCATGGGAACTCTGAATATGTGCATTAGTTTGCCGCATCAGGAAATTAAGCTATTTCAGGGTTAGGGTTACGGTTAGGGGTTCAGGTTAGGGTTGGGATATTGTCAGGGTTAGGTTAAGGTTAGGGTTAGGAATGTTCTCTTGAGGGATAAGGTCGGGGAAAGGGGATGGGGAATGAATGAAAGTCGATGGAATGTCCCCACAAAACATGAAAACCCATTAAGTGTGTGCGCGCACCCGTGTGTGTATGTATGCATGTGTGTGCGCATGTGTGTGTGTGTGTGTGCGTGTGCGTGTGTGTGTGTGTGACTGTGTGTGTGTGTGTGTGTGTGTGTGCGCGTGTGCGTGTGTGTGCGTGTGTGTGTGTGTGCGTGCGTGTGCGTGTGTGTGTGTGTGTGTGTGTGCGTGCGTGTGCGTGTGTGTGTGTGTGTGTGTGTGTGTGTGACTGTGCGTGTGTGTGTGTGTGTGCGCGTGTGCGTTTGTGTGCGTGTGTGCGTGCGTGTGTGTGTGTGTGTGTGTGTGTGTGTGTGTGTGTGTTAGAGGCTGTGCATCCTCAATGGTGTGGGCCCTGCCCTTCTTTCTCTGGCCTGTGAGGCCACACGTGTTGCTGACCTGTAGGATGGAGACAGTGCATCTTTTTGGAATTTACCATCTCAGCTACTGGTGTCAAGTCTGAGGTAAGAGCTGTGAGATAATTATTCAGGCCTGCAAAGCGGACAAGGGAGAGAGAGAGAGAGAGAAAAGGGGATGAAGAATGAGAGAGAATGAGGGAGAATGTATATTTAGTACTTCTGCTGTTCTTACTTCAAGTTTTGTTCCCACCAAAATATTGCCTTTCAATGAAAATAGTTGCAAATTTCAGCATATTTCCAGCAGTGGCGGCTGGTGAACTGGCGATAGAGGAAGCTCAAACAATCCCTTAAAATTAATGATTGGTCACGACATGTTTTCAATCATTCATTTAAATTACCATTACAGAAACTCCGAAAACTCTCAACATCATCAGGTGCGGCCAGTTTTCATTAAAGGGGACCTATAATGCTGATCCTTCTTTTAATACATATTAGTAATGTTATAATGTTGGTTGTCCATGCTCAACCTCTGAAAAGTTTCTAAACATAAGATACAGATACAGATTTTCATTTATAACTCATACCGATACGACTCCGGACTTCTCACGCTTTTCTTTACTCAGCGGTAGGAAGCAATGCATGCGTTTCATGATCGTTGATGAAATGAAATAAGATAATTTGAAACGTCTTTATGCAGTTCCATTGTTACAACCCCTTCATACACAAGAACTTCAATTCCGCGCGAGAATCTCTTACATACGCGTTGATTGAATAATTGCTGACTACAGCAGAGGAACGTAAATATGCCACTTAAACTCACACCGAATGTGTGAGAGTTGACAGGTATGCGTTATTAAAGGGGACCTCGGATGCTATATTTCCAAGGTTATATTTTGATCTTGGACTCCCCTAGAGTACTCCTGATCGTTCAAAGCCCAAACAGGGTCCTTATTTAGCTCATACTGCCATCCTCAAAAAACCCCATTTGTAGTCCATTGTAGTCTCTGCCTGAAACGCCTCATTGGGGTGGCTCTTCCGCTGTGGCCCCCACTCCCCGTGTGCCCACTTTCTTCTGACTGGCTAGCTCTGTGGAGGGCGGATCGAGGCGGGAGGAGGCAGCTGAATGCAGTTTCCGGGTCTCAGAGTGAAACGTGAGACGCATCCGCCATCTGAGCTAAGGAATCAGCGGGGAAATTCTGCAATCAAACGCAGTACATGTGTATAGATCTAATGAAATTAACTTGTTCTAATAAACGCAACGGCGAAAGTGGAGGACGCAGTGCGAAAGTCTGGCAGCTCAAGCACGAATTTGCTATCAGCTACAGTTTGCTACAGCAACAGTTGGTGAGTAACGTGGTTTTTCTACTCCTAGCTAGGATGCAGGGGAAGCTAGAATCCACCCCATATAGACACATTTGTAGTACGGGTCGACATGCCCAAGTGTAGACCGGAGACCGTGAAACCGTGGGTCTGAGTTGAGAGGGAAACGTGGACAGTCAGGGGCAGCTAAAAGTGGACCAACAGCTTATGGACTGCTTCGGTGTGTATTAGGACCTGCTGGTTCGTGTGCATAGCTGTGGTGTGTTGTTAGCGTGGAGAAACGAACAGCTTCTGCGCTGGTATATGACGGAGGGGCGAAAGCTCCAAGCTTAGCGGCCTTTTCGGAAATTGCCCGTGGTAATGGTTTACTGATTGCTTCGGAATGACCAGCTTTTCCTCGCGGAAAATGGGCGCATTATGTATAGCGTGCGAGAGCTAGACAGAGCTCCGGTTATGTCATGAACATAATACAGGTTTTACAGACCGTAAGTTCCGTCTGCGTGAACCGTTGCTTATGTGGAGCCAGCGAATCGATCACTTTTACAGGAAAGAATTTAATATTCAATCGATGGGAATGCAGAGAAATCGCTTTGTTATACCGACACATTATAGGCTGTGCGCTTCCCTATTGCTTTCACCGGTAGTATCAGAGAGCTTGCCCAGACATTGAGATGTATCAGGCTGACCCCGGTCATGGATAAGTAAAGCGATCGTTTCATAAGCACCCAAAAACGCACCCCAAGCTCTGCAAAACCTACGCCTGGTCTAACTGCAGCCCAACTCGGCAGACACATACAGCACCTCTCCGGTTAGCTTCAACTGTAGTGGCTACAATCAGGCAACGTTATGATGAAACTGTCACATTGATGCTTACCGAAGTAACACAAGCATACCAATCATAATTGCTGCATATGTTAACCAGGAGCATTTTTAATTAGCAGAGCACGCGAACTAACATGCCGTAGCTGATAAGCGGTCATGACTTTGACTGTAATCAGTCGCGCAAAAGATTTGTTTCGCGTCCGGTGTGAAAGCTGCTTAACGCGTCCATAACACCTGTATTCGCGTCTTTGCATTGACTTTGAATGTAGCTAATCTGTCGCGCGAAAAATTCGTTTCGTGTCCGGTGTGAAAGTGGCTTGATGTGCTCAAAACGTGTATTCGCGTCTTTGCATTGACTTTGAATGTAGGCTAATCTGTCCTGCGAAAAATTTGTTTGGTGTCTGATGGGAAAGCAGCTTTATGGACAGTACGCGACAGCTTGAGAGAGCTCAGTTATGTTATGAACATAATACAGGTTTTGCAGACCATAAGTTCCGTTAGCGCGGACAAGTTGCTTATGTGGAGCTAGCGAATTGATCACTTCTACAGAAAAGAATTACCTATTTAATCTCCGCCTTTTCGGCTTTTTATTAGCCACAACAATTTCTAAAGGGGGATGAAATTATGTCAAGGTAGTGCAGAGAAATCATTTGTAAACCGGAAGAGCTTCCGCGTTTCGCATTGCTTTCACGGTAGCACCAGAGAGCTTGCTCAGACATTTGTGAAGTATCCAGCTGATCTCGGTCATGGATAAGTGAAGCGATCACTAACTGTAGTGGCTACAATTGGGCAACGTTATGATGAAACTGCCACATTGATGCTTACCGAAGTAACACAAGCATACCGATCAGAATTACTGCATATAAGTTAACCAGGAGCATTTTTAATTAGCAGAGCACGCAAACTAACATGCAGTAGCTGGTAACCGAGCGGTCATAACCACAGAGACAAACCCTTGCAATACAGGTTTTACAGACAGCAAGTTCTGTTACTGTGAACAGTTGTACCAAGCATCCGAATTACAAACAAGTATTGAAAGTTAGCTTCAAATGAGGTTTATGTTCATACACCTTCTGTAGAATTTCCCCAGATATCACTCTTGCATATTTAGGACGCAAACATTAGCAACAGTAACTTGGCTACATTAGCCGCTGTGCTACAGCCACAATCAACTGGCTATCACGTCAGGTTGGTTTATGCAGTAAAAGCAACTTACAGCTTCTGTGTCTGTGAGTCAAGGACAGTCGCGACTGATACAGGCTTTATCTTCAGATATTTTAGAAAGCCTGCACTGGAGGCCAGTTGTTAGTGCTAACTATCACTAGCGGTCCTGCTCGCCACCCATAACACGTTAGCTTCACTTACATTATTTTTCTGTTATATGGTTACTTATTGTGGCTCCGAGCGCTTGATCGATGCAGCTGCTTCAGGTTTGAGAAGCAGCTGAAACGCTTATCCTGTGTCGAATTATCCTTTATTGACAAAGCTGTCTTTGCTGAAATGCTGAGCACAAGCAGCTAATGTTCCCTTTGGCCGTGGCTGTTTGCTGCCAGCAAGCAAAAAAAGCTACCCACTGATTTCTGGTGGCATCATCTTTTCGAAGAGAAATATTTGTTTTTCTTCGCGTCCAAAAGTAAACGGACAAGTAGCTTTGGGAGAGATACTAACAAAATTGCAGCTCAAGTGATCTGCGGTTCTTCTTTTGTATTTCCAAAAGTGAAGATGCTACTGAGGCATAGTATGATCTGCCATTGTTAGTGCCTGCTAGAA
Organism: Gymnothorax javanicus; assembly: GCA_029692085.1. Taxonomy (NCBI): domain Eukaryota; kingdom Metazoa; phylum Chordata; class Actinopteri; order Anguilliformes; family Muraenidae; genus Gymnothorax; species Gymnothorax javanicus. Next base: position 3,623,252 of record CM056197.1, read on the forward strand.
TAGTTTCCGGTGTGGGCAGGTCCAGCGCCATGATTGGCTCTGGCTAGGTCTGTACTAATTGGACGGCACAACCTGACGTTAGGTTTTGCCCAGATCTCGTGAAGATCTCGGGAGGAACTGTTCAGAGAGGAAATCATGCTCACGAAATCACGTTCTTGGATTACGGCAAAACCCCTGTATCTTATGTTTAGAAACTTTTCAGAGGTTGAGCATGGACAACCAACATTATAACATTACTAATATGTATTAAAAGAAGGATCAGCATTATAGGTCCCCTTTAATGAAAACTGGCCGCACCTGATGATGTTGAGAGTTTTCGGAGTTTCTGTAATAGTAATTTAAATGAAAGATTGAAAACAGGTCGTTACCAATCATTAATTTTAAGGGATTGTTTGAGCTTCCCCTGTTGCCAGTTCACCAGCCGCCACTGATTTCCAGCTAGATCTGTGTTGGTTGAAGGCAAGTGCAATGAAATAAACTTTTACCTACAGTTACTGAGGCGTCTTGAGATATTCAACAAATTTCTGAATTCTAAATGTCAGGACTTAAAAGGGCTGTCCAACCCTGTTCCTGGAGATCTATCGTCCTGTAGATTTTCAATCCAACCCTAACAAAGCTCACCTCATTCAACAGCTAGAGCAGGGCTGCCCAACCCTGTTCCTGGAGATCTACCATCCTGTAGGTTTTCACTCCAACTCTAACAAAGCACACCTCATTCAACAGCTAGAGCAGGGCTGCCCAACCCTGTTCCTGGAGATCTACCATCCTGTAGGGCTTCACTCCAACCCTAACAAAGCTCACCTCATTCAACAGCTAGAGCAGGGCTGCCCAACCCTGTTCCTGGAGATCTACCATCCTGTAGGTTTTCACTCCAACTCTAACAAAGCTCACCTCATTCAACAGCTAGAGCAGGGCTGCCCAACCCTGTTCCTGGAGATCTACCATCCTGTAGGTTTTCACTCCAACCATAACAAAGCACACCTCATTCAACAGATGCAGACCATCTCTGTGGTTTTGTAGTTGAGTGGAATTGAATTAAATGCAATTATTTGTTTCAATTTGGGGTCTCAGGTACACTGCTGCTGCTCAGGTGAGGCTCGGCACCTCACTTCCAGTACAGCACTGGTTGTTGGTGGGGTGAGTTCTGTACCTGTTGGGTGGAGAGCTCTGAGACTCAGAGGCTGTGTGAGAGCACTTAATGTTTGGCCTCATCGACACATCAACTGAGGCTCACACATTCCCTGCATCTTCATCTTTCATGGTTTTCCATCCATCCATCCATCCATCCATCCATCCATTTTCCGCCGCTTATCCGGGGCCGGGTCGCAGGGGTAACAGACTAAGCAGAGAGGCCCTGGTGTCCCCCCTCCCCAGCCACTTCCTCCAGCTCTACCTGGGGGACCCCAAGCTGTTCCCAGGCCAGCCGGGAGATATAATCCCTCCAGCGGGTCCTGGGTCTGCCTCAGGGCTCCTCCCAGCTGGACATGCCTGGAAAACCTCTAAAGGGAGGCGTCCAGGAGGCATCCAGACTAGATGCCCGAACCACCTCAACTGACTCCTCTCGACGTGGAGGAGCAGCGGTTCTACTCTGAGCCGCTCCCGTACGTCCGAGCTCCACACCCTATCCCTAAGGGTTAGCCCAGCCACCCCGCAAAGAAAGCTCATTTCGGCCGCTTGTATTCTAGATCTGGTTCTTTCAGTCACTACCCAAAGCTTGTGACCATAGGTGAGGGTTGGAACGTAGATCGATCGAAAGCTCCTTCTTCACCACAACAGACCAGCACAACGCCCGCTTCACTGCAGACGCTGCAGCGATCCGTCTGTCAGTCTCACGCTCCATCCTACCCTCACTCGTGAACAAGACCCCGAGATACTTAAACTCTTCCATTTGGGGTAACAACCAGTGGCGACTGGTCATTAGGGGCAGGTGGGGCACAGCCCCACCTGGTGTCACCAGAAAGGACCGTAGGCAAATTACATAATTAATTCTCAAACATGATTAAATGTATGATATCTGATTAAATGTATTATCTATAAATTTAGCATTTTCCTAAACTACATGGAATTTGTGTTTGAAATTAAGTTCATGTTTATTGGTCTGTGTTTTGCTGCTTCAGACCGATCTCCTGATCCATGTCCGCATGAATGGGGCTAGCCCCTCTTACGCAATGCAATGTTAACGATATGTGTGAAAATATAAGTACGCATGCTCAGAGTGTTGGCCGTATTAGTGGAGGTAGCACGAATTTGTTGGCATGTGGGGCTGACAGCCCCAAGCCCCACTACTGCGTCATTTCATCAGGCATCATAGACATATACGTAGATGTCGCATGAGTGGTGGAGAGGCGTGCGTACCGGGCGACCATGTTAGTACAGGGTTAGAAGTATCAAACAATTTCTACAAATCATTACTCGCTGAATTTTCGATTGACTTCCAAGCGGTTTGATTTGTTATAAACGTAACACATTTAGCTATGATCCAGGATGCCCTGATACTCTAAAATGCCGGTTTTACTACCAAAATACAACTTCGTATTCACAGCAGTCGAGCGCTTAAACTTAAATCTACACCAAAGATGCCAGATTTTTTGCGCTGCATATGGATGCTGAACGAGATATCAATACCAGATCCTGTGGAATTACTTTTCGCAGGTAAGATTTAACGATTGATTTTGGATGTATTTGTGTATTGTAACATTATGTTGAGAGCTACTGTAACTATTTGTCCACCAGCGAAGTGCTAACGTAGCTAGGCTAGACTAGCCCTAGTCATGGAAGCTGAGGCTTTATATCAAATAAATCATAATTATAATGTATAGTTATCCGGGTATTTCTCCACACCGCCCAATTTTATTACAATCCTATCTCTTCTTCTGAACGACTAACAAAGAGGATGAGATTGCATTTCAAAGCTGGTTACTAAGGCTGCCAGGTCAGATCCTAACGTTAGTATTAAGTTTACAAGATCGTTGTTGGTATTTTATACCGGTTGGATACAAAGAAATGCTCTTTCATTTCACAATTTCTTTATCATTTTTGTAATATTAAAAAGGCCTGAATCTACTATCATTTTTAAATGATATTAAAAAGACCTGAAAAAATATGTTGCAGTTCATAGATATTTCTCATATCTATATCAATATGTTGCAACATTATGGCAGTAAGACAACGGTATACTAATGTATAATATCTTATGCTGGATCGCGGCTTAGATGGTGATGACAGTGTGTCACACATATGCAGGATAAGGTTGTTGTCATAATGCTGTCATAGAGTGGATCGAGCCTAATAAGTTGTCTGTGCGTGCGCTTTGCTGTGGCACTTAGTGGTGCTGAGCTCTCGGCATGAGTACCATACACAACCTCCACTTTTTTGGGGGTTTTTTTGGCCAGAATGATTTTAAAAGGGGGCACAAATATTTTTGGGGGGTTTTTATGAGTGAGAAGGGGGTTTAGAATGATGGGGGAAAGATTTTAAAAGGAAGGGGTAGATGCGGCGCGAGTAAAAAAAATATCTGCGGTAATTCCGCTTATGGCATCTGTATTGATCCTTCGTGTCTTTCACTCTAAGTCCTATCTCTTGCACTACTTCTGTTCTCTTTTTTATGTTTTTTTTTTTTTTTCTCCATTGATGAACTGTGAACAAAGGTTTACATGTTAAGTTAGAAATTACATTAGCGTCTGAAGCGGGATGCGAACCAGGAAACCTGTGGAGAAAGCAATGTTAATCACACCATTCACTAAGGCCTTAACCACTACACCAACTGAGTTTGTTGCCAGCTTAGCGCCATTAGTTCCGATTCATCGCTGAAGGGTGAAAGAGAACTGGATATATATATATATATATATATAAAAAAAAAAAGAAATAATATATTCTTTTTTCTTTTATTTATTGTTGTCAATGAGGAGACGTCGAGTGAATATTCATTTTGATGCCTTTCATGCTGGTGAGTTGGGTGATCTGTTGACACTGGCTAGAATAATTTGAGGAGAACAAGCCATTGTTTGTGCCTGAGTTGGGTTAAGGTTAGGGTTAGGGATAGGGGTAGGGATAGCATTACTTATGGGTTAGGTTAAGGTTAGGGTTAGGGATAGGGGTAGGGATAGCATTCCCTATGGGTCAGGTTAAGGTTAGGGTCAGGGATAGGGGTAGGGATAGCATTCCCTATGGATTAGGTTAAGGTTAGGGTTAGGGATAGGGGTAGGGATAGCATTCCCTATGGGTCAGGTTAAGGTTAGGGTCAGGGATAGGGTAGGGATAGCATTCCTATATGGGTTAGGTTAAGGTTAGGGTCAGGGATAGGGGTAGGGATAGCATTCCCTATGGGTTTTAGGTTAAGGTTAGGGTCAGGGATAGGGGTAGGGGTAGGGATAGCATTCCCTATGGGTTAGGTTAAGGTTAGGGTTAGGGATAGGGGTAGGGATAGCATTACTTATGGGTTAGGTTAAGGTTAGGGTTAGGGATAGGGGTAGGGATAGCATTCCCTATGGGTCAGGTTAAGGTAAGGGTCAGGATAGGGGTAGGGGATAGCATTCCCTATGGGTTAGGTTAAGGTTAGGGTTAGGGATAGGGGTAGGGATAGCATTCCCTATGGGTTTTAGGTTAAGGTTAGGGTCAGGATAGGGGTAGGGATAGCATTCCCTATGGGTTAGGTTAAGGTTAGGGTCAGGGATAGGGGTAGGGATAGCATTACTTATGGGTTAGGTTAAGGTAAGGGTTAGGGATAGGGGTAGGGATAGCATTCCCTATGGGTCAGGGATAGGGGTAGGGATAGCATTCCCCATGGGTTAGGTTAAGGTTAGGGTTAGGGATAGGGGTAGGGATAGCATTCCCTATGGGTTTTAGGTTAAGGTTAGGGTCAGGGATAGGGGTAGGGATAGCATTCCCTATGGGTTAGGTTAAGGTTAGGGTTAGGGATAGGGGTAGGGATAGCATTACTTATGGGTTAGGTTAAGGTTAGGGTTAGGGATAGGGGTAGGGATAGCATTCCCTATGGGTCAGGTTAAGGTTAGGGTCAGGGATAGGGGTAGGGATAGCATTCCCTATGGGTTAGGTTAAGGTTAGGGTTAGGGATAGGGGTAGGGATAGCATTCCCTATGGGTTTTAGGTTAAGGTTAGGGTCAGGGATAGGGGTAGGGATAGCATTCCCTATGGGTTAGGTTAAGGTTAGGGTTAGGGATAGGGGTAGGGATAGCATTCCCTGTGAGTTAGGTCACATTCGCGTGCTTATGACAGAACAATAGATCAGTGTCGTGACAAATTAAAGAACATGTGCGCGACGCGGTGCCAAAGTCTTGCAGCTCAAGTTAGGAGGCAGATAAATTTTCGTGGTGTGAGACATGGATAACATAATCAGCGAAATCATATATATATGGTTCTTTTCTTTCTTAATAACTTAACGCGTGTTTGGCGCTGATGGCAAGTGGGTCTTGGGGGGTATTTGCCGTGAGACTAAGGAGGTTTTTTTCGTCGAGGTTGAGAACCGAATTCGGCGACGCGATTACCCCCTTATTAAGGAGTATGTTGCCGCCGGTTCGCAAATCGTAACCGACTGCTGGCGCTTTACGATTGCCTCAGCGAGGAGAACTTCCAGCATCTCACGGTGAACCACTCCCTCAACTTAGTTGATCCTGCCTCCCCTGGCGTGCACACTCAAAATATTGAGTGCCAGTGGTGGCAGATGAAGAGGTCCTTGCCATCCACGCACACCCAGCAGCAGCGACGGCTTAGGTTTTTATCTGGCCGAGTATATGTGGCGACGTTAACACAGCGGCGTCGACCACTTTACTCAAATTTTAGCAGACATCCTGCTGCTGTACGCGCCACCGAAGAGCAAGTAACATCTTGCCGCCACTCTCCAGACTTCTGCTTCGGCAGAGGTCTCCTATGAGGTCTAAAGAAAGAAAAATTAAACTTTTCACCTGGAACCGTATTGTTTACGGTTCCGGGCACCACCACACAGCATTATTTGCACACCGAGACGACATCAATAGAGTAGTATCCATAAATCCAACTTCGATGTAAGTTTTCCAACTTAATGTTGTTAGGCGCCAGCCAAGCTTAAGTACGCGAATTACTACTCAAACAAAGGTCCAGATGTTAATAACAAAACCCCCACAATGACACAAACGGCTGGATGTTGAACACACAAGCGCCGCGGAAATTGAGCGCCGCCCTCGCTGCATGCGCGTGCCTATACGAACTATGCATACGCCGAACTATTGCATGCGCTGCGCATGTCCCAGTATTGTCAACAGTGTCATGGCTGCCACCTTTATAAGCTAGTAGCACGTATAGCCGCTGTGGCAATTAAAGTGTAAATTATCTTTACTGGATGTAAGGCCGACGTTTTTCCACACCCGAATACTTCACTTGGTATCTAAACATTAAGGTTAGCCGAAAAAGTTGAGATTTTTTTTTATTTTGCTGGAGGTTGTGTATGGTACTCTTACCGAGCTCTCTACTTTGTTTATGGCCTTGTAGGCTCTGAGCGTTGTGGAGCAACGGTGGCAGATGGCTTTTAAACAAACGTCGATCTCCGTATTGGCGAACTCTCACTCACTCGCATGCGCTCTCTCCCCCTCGTCTCCTCCGTGTGTGCGCGATAATGTTGACTTTTAACTAAAAGCTTGTAAGGTAAAACGATAGCAGACAAACTAATTTATCACAAATTGTAAATGTATGGGATTATAGCCAGGTGGCTAATTTCCATCCCCAGTCCCATTTGCAGGTTGTGTTATGATTCTGCCCTGCCTGTTATTATTTCTGCCATGCTTGTTATGTTTTTCCCATGCCCTGTTATGTTTATGATCATGTTTGTTAGGTTTTGTCATGTTCTGTTTAGTTTTTGTATTTTGCCATGTTTTCGTTTTTGCCATTCCCTTCCACTTCTCTGTTATAATCCGGTCCATGTTTTGCCATGCCCTGCATTGCACTTTGTCTCCCCTGTCTGGTCTCTTGTTTAGTTACAGCTTCTCCCCAGTCCTGCGTGTCACATGTTTAGGTGATTTCATGGTTTCTGGATTTCAAACATTCCTTCCAATCTCGTTTGCTTCCTTCGCCTCTCTTTTCTATATTACTAACAATACTAACAGTTTGTTGTTTTAAGTTACTAACCTAGACTAACATTGTATATAATACTAACTTACTAACGAGCACCAGGGATTGTATAGCTGCACTTACTAATTGATTAACAAGCTCTCAGCGCTCGCCCTGTTCTAGTCTCCGCCTCTTGCCTTCACTTAGTCTTTGCTGCAATTCAGCGGATCCTTCGCACCTGCTCCACTCTGTCCTGCTTCTTATTATCTGTGCATGTTAGAACTCCCTAACCGGAGCTGTATGTTTTGTCATAGGTTGTCTCGTGATCCCTGTCCACGTTTTGGCTTTTGCCAATTTTATGTGGTTAGGTTCTCCCTTGTGTTTCCTCCCATGTAATTAGTCTGATCCTCATCACCTGATCCTAATCATAGCATGTGACTTCCCTTGAGTGTATTTAAGCTGTCTTCTCACTGCAGTTCCCCGTCAGAATGTTTCCCTTGTTTACCTGTGCTGCTATCGTTTTCGCCTTGTACTCATAGTGTTTCTCTTCTGACTGGACCGTCCGACCTTCGATTTTTGGCATTATTGTCTGCTTCTGTTTACGAACCCTTTTTGCCCGACTACGAGTTTTGTGTTTGCTGCCCTGTTAACGGTTTGGATTACGCCCACTGGATTTTGGCTTTTGCTTCTCTGACAAACCTGTGCCTGTATACCGAACCTATTTTTGCCCGACCACGAGTACTGTTATTGCTGCCCTGGTTTTCGACTCTGAGTCTGCCCTACTGGATTGTGATTTTGGATTGTGGACTCTGTACCGTTGCTTTCTGCCCTGTGGGGGTTTACCCCCCAACTACAATAAATCGCTTTTGCTGCAACTTCCTGGTCTCGCATTTGGTTCCAGAACGGTACCTCACAGGTTGGTGTTAACATATAAAACAAAACAAACATCCGTAATAGGAATAAAAACACACAGAGCGTATTAAAAGACAAGCAACATACATCAACCATAGACAAACTAAAAACGTTATTCAGTCCAGAAGAGAACGGGCCGGGAGTTGGGGGACCTTGGTGATTATACACACTGAATTATAAAGTGCTGGAGTGCTAATTAAAGTGCCATAGTGCTAAAGTGCCAAAATGCTAAAGTGCAAAGTGCTAGCTGCCTGGGCGCTCAGGTCCTCGTTATATTGCACATTGCCCATTATTGCACAGAAATATAAAGTGCATGTTGCATTGCACATTACCCAACTGCCCAAGATTATAAAGTGCCATGTTGAATATAATATTGCACGATGCCATAGCACACGGTTGCACATGCAGACGTGTGAGTAAATATTGCACTAAACGAGCATACATAGATATCTTATGTAAGCACTAATTCACAAAAGCGTTGTACATAGATGTACTTATATACGCGACAGTGGACAATTATAGATGGTGCCCCAACACACTTAGCCCATTAGACATACATACAAAATTAGGCACATTTATGATTGCAGATCTGGTTTTCCAGCATGGTAGAGAACCATGGCCTCAGATTTAGAGGTGCTGATCCTCATTTTGACACACTCAGCTGCGAACCACTCCAGTGTGTGTTGGAGGTCACAGCATGATGAAGCCAGCAGGACCACATTATCTACAAACAGCAGAGATGCAACCCTGAGGCCACCAAACTGGACACCCTCCAAACCTCGGCTGCGCCTTGACACCCTGTCCGTTATAATCATGAACAGAATAGGTGACAAGGCACACCCTTGGTGGAGTCCAACAGCAACTGGAAACCAGTCCGACTTGTTGCCGAGAATGCAGACGCAACTCAGGCTTTAGTTGTACAAGGATCAAATGGCTTGAACTCATGGCCCCGGAGCCCCATACTCCTGCAGCACCTCCCACAGGACGCCTCGTGGGACACGGTCATAAGCCTTCTTTAAGTCCGCAAAACACACGTAGACTGGATGGGCGAACTCCCATTACCCCTCCAGTATCCGTGCGAGGGTAAAAAGTTGGTCCACTGTTCCACGGCCGGAACGGAACCCGCATTGCTCCTCCTGAATCCGAGGTTCGACAATCGGGCGGAGCCTCCTTTCCAGCACCCTGGCATAGGCATTCCCTGGGAGGCTGAGCAGTGTGATCCCCCTGTGGTTGAAGCATACCCTTCGGTCCTCTTTTATAAGTCCATGGGTGCTGTATCCGACATCCACGCGATGCTGAACAGGCGTGTCAACCATGACAGCCCACCAACATCCAGAGCCTTTAGCATCTCAGAGCGAATCTCTTCCACTCCCGGTGACTTGCCACTGCAGAGCTTTTCGACCACCTCGGTGACCTCCACCAGGAAAATGGGCCGAGACTCACCTGAGTCCTCCGTCCCTGCCTCCTCAATGGAGGGCGTGTCTGCCGGATTCAGGAGTCCCTCAAAGTGCTCCTTCCACCGCCAGACAATATCCCCAGCTGAGGGCAGCAGTTCCCCACCCTGCAGAAGACAGCCTGGGCGAAGCCCTACCTCCCCTTCCTGTGTCTCCTCCATGAATTGCTAGGTACCGTGGTGGAGGAGTTCGCATGCCCCTAAGATCATGGGAGCTGTTGCCTGGAGCTTAGCTCCTGGTTGGGTTCCCCATGGTAAATTGGTCCCAGGTGAGAGGCCAGACGAAACACGATTCATTAGTCTCCTCTGATGAGCTCCTTAAGGGAAATGAGAACCTTGCTTGGATTAGAGACGCCGGGGCCTCCTGCTAGAGCCAGGCCTGGGAGGGGAGCTTGCTGGGCTCAGCCCAAAGAGGCTACTGGGAGCTGCCTCCACATGGCCTACCACCCACCAGGAGAGGAGTAGGGGTCGGGTGCTTTGTAGACCAGGTGACAGAACTGTGCGGGGGCCCTTGCGATCTGGGCCCCTCTCATGGAATCTGGCCTTCATGGTTTTATCTCCAGGAAGTGCCGTCTGATAACAGCAGGCAGAATTCGGATCAGGGCTGAGGAAGCTTGTTCCTTGGAATGGTGTTCCTTCTGCCCAAGCTGACATGGAGCTTGCAGTTACGCCACAGAGCTGCTCTGTGGCAGTAGCAGGCCTGGATAAAACTCATATTTTCATATCAACTCATTAGATTTGGCCAAAATTTAGAGAAATAAAGTTCTCAGCCTGTCTCTGATAGTTTAATTTATCCCTAGTCCTGCCGTTCGCTGATATATAGAGGACCCACACTCGTTTCCCTGTGTGCTGGTTGTCGATATATCGTTCCCCGTTGGCTATTTCCCTGTATGCTGCTCCTCGATGAGCCTTAGCCTAAAGGCAGGACTGGGGCTAGGATGCTGCTAACCAACAAAGTGCACGATCATTTGAGTTGATTTGTGATTTTTGTTTTCTCTGTTCTTAGAATTATTTTACTGAACGGATCTGATGTCTTAAAATGACATTAAAGTAAAATAAAGTATTGACTCTGGTCAGAAATCTTTACATCAGGGTGCAGCTCTAGTCTCACTTGGGTAGAAGGCCTGCTGGTTTCCAATGTGTTTTCATACATGTGGTCTCTAGGACTAAACTGAATCCAAAAAAAAAACAGCATTTTGACTTCATGCTTTATCTCACGGCACTGTGATAAAAAGAAATTGTGTTTTTCACCTTACCTTTTCTCATGAATCACTATAACGCATACTCCTTATGGGCCTTCTTTTTAACATACTCAGTTTTCTAATCAATCACAGTTTGAGCTCCTCTCTTCCGATGAATCAGAACTAAAACTCTCCTGTAGAATCAGGCCTACGGCTCCCTCTCTTCTGTAATGTGTCACAATCACGAGTCTTTCTTTTTTCAGAGAAATCACTACTGCACTACCAGCTATTTTCTGATGAATCACAACTACAACTCACTTCTATAACTCCTTCTGTTTTCATATAAATCAGTGCAATTATTTCCACTATTTTCTATTCAGTTCTTATTTTCAATTGTTTAAGTTGTGAGTGATTTAAATTGCCATAATGATATTTGTAAAATTGACCAGATTAGGCAGACTGGTTTAAAACAAAAAACTGTTATATTTTAGATTTGATATTTCCCTTTTGAAAGTAGTGACAGTTGGTTATGGCCTACCTGCCCTGTTACAGGTAGTTGGGACAGCTGAAGTCTGCTGTGATGTTAACAGCTGATATGAGCCAGTCACTATTTCACAGGAGGTTCACAGGAACAAGGGGGCATGGCGAGCCTCGGGACTGCTTTCTGTGAGAGGCGGACATCTCGCGTCTTTTCTTGGGGCAGTGGGCTATTCCTTTAAAGAGGAAATGATGTCAAGTCTGCTGAAGGCCTCCATTTACCCTATATCTGCCAAGGTCTGATTACTCTGAGAATGCAAGCGGTACAAAGCATGCTGGGATATGTTCAACCACTCCAACCATGCCACGCTGCCCCTCCCCCCCTCCCCGGGGGGCATAACCCCTGATCTGAAATAAGCAGGTTGGATCATGAATGGATGAATGGATGCCAGGCCAGCTGATACACGGTTGGATTAGAGGTTACACGGTCCGGGAAATTAATTCCCACAAGATCAAGACACATTCATCATTTTCTGAACATGAGAACAGTGCTTCAATTGCAGCCTAATCTTCGGGAAAATTCATCTCAATATTGGTGAAAATGATGAGGTTTATCTTCTAAACTGTTAGTAATCTGAAGGCCTATCCACAGTCTCCTTTACATCTGGTCTTAATTCTTTAGTTCGAGCCAAACATGGGGTCAAAGAGTACTTTTACGGAGTGGAATACTTTTCTGCATTTGAATAAACCTGCCTGGTGTATTGGAAATAATAAAATACTTCCAAATCTATAAATCCCATCCGTTGAATCCCATCCCAGGTTGAAATGCACCAGGCAAGACCAAAAGAACACAGGAAAGAATGTGGACCTGAGTCAGCTACAGTTTGAAGCCGGCACTCATTAGGGTCAGTTCTGTGGCTAACCTCTTACCTCTTCGAGTAAACACCATCCTGTCTGGTCCAGACAGACCGAGGACCTACTGCGTCGCAAGTTGCAGAAAATTCTTATGATGTTAACGAGAGAAAAGTATCACAACACTGCAAAAAAAGTCTTACCAAGCATTTTAATCTTGTTTGTAGACTTTAAGCATTTATTTCTGTTACTTATTTTTCCAGAAAAAGAAAAATTTTGCCACTGATGTGCGGCCATTTTGACTCTAGGTTTGTCTATATGACGAGAGAAATGTTCTCACCCCATGAGTCAAAGTTCTCCTATTAGTGGCAGAATTTTTGTTTCAATGAGAGCCAATGTAAATGTGTGTTAAGTCTTAGAACAGGATTAAAATGCTTGGTAAGATGTATTTATTTATTTATTTATTTTTCCAGTGGACACAGAGTGTATCGCACCCTGCTGTCGACCAATCAAAGTGCCGATTCTTACCCCTAACCACCACATGCCTATAATGGGCACACAAGCATCAGAAATGGACCTCCAGCGATGGAGGTGGTGATTTTCCTGGTTCAATGAGTCCCATTCCCTTCCATAGTTTTCCCTATTAACAACATACTGCAACTGGTTCCCTCAGCAAGAAAATCAATAGCCTTGCCGCATTTCTGAAAAGATTCACACTCTTCTCATGACTGTAAACACTAATCATGTTTCACACAAGTATCTATGCGTCAAACAAAAATATGTAAAAATGGCCAACTGAATTAGTCAATGTAACTATATGTGCCGCAGTCAGTAATGATGGGGTCCGCAATCACGATTCTTCTCAGTGCCTGAATCTGTCCTGTATTTATAACTGTGCTTTTTGTATTTGTATTTATTATTTTTCATCTTTATCATGTAGTTTAGTGCTTTATTGTATTAGTTTAGTCTTTTACTTTCTCATGTGCTTGCTGTCATTGCTCCCTCGCAACTCCCTTGATTGATTGATTGATTGATTGATTGATTGATTGCTTCCCAGTTTGTAGCCACACCTCGCTGCACGCTTGTCTTCCTCTGCACACCTGTGGCACATTTGATTTGCTCCTCTGTTCTCCCTATATAAACCCCTCTGCGCATTCTTGCTTTGACAGTTTGCTAGCCAGATTTATTTGTTTTTGTAATGGCCGGTAGTATACGGAGGCCAAGCGCAACGACCAGAGAGAAAGAGAGTAACACGAACACAGTACAAACACAGAGAATAAGACAGACCAAACGCAAGTACTCGCGCTTCCAAAGGACGTATAATAGTCCGAACCACGGAAGCAAAGCAAGATAGAAAAAGGGAGAAGAAACTCCAATAATAAGAAGATAGAAAGTCATACAAAAGCTGACTACAGATATCTTTGGCTATAGTGCGAATCTAAACAGACACTCTAGCGAAGGAGGCATGCCGGACTTCCTGCTTATATAGAGTCTGGGGAAGCGCCGCCCCAGCTCAATCAACCAGCTGGGTAAAGAATTCGATGGCCCAGGAATTCGATATCGTCCCGGAACGAGAGCCGCAAAGAAAGGTCCAAACCACACGCACACCTCACAAACCATAACAGTTTTATGTAGTTCTTCTGATGCTTTGGTTACAGTCCTAGTTTGTCCTTTTTATTCGTGAAAATGTTTGTCTTCAGTTGCTTTGTTTCTCTTCTCTGTATGCTACTGCCTTCTGTATAGTCTTTGCTCTGCGTGTTCATGACTTCGGGTGACTAGTGCTATGAACTGTACCTTGTCCGGTCTGTTGGGGAACAGTGTCCGTGACCTTACTGCATGCACTTACTGTCACTTTCGATAAAAGCGTCTAAGTAAATGTAATGTAATGTTTCTTGCTTAGCCTGTTGAGTACAAATGCATACGTGAGTTTAATTTCTGCTCTGTTTCTTAAATTACCAATTTGTTTTGAAGTTTGGCACTTACTTCCTGGTTTTGGCTTTTTGGACTGTTATGATGAAGACTCTGGATTATCCTTCTATGCTGAAAGATTAGTGCTCACTTTTTGACCCCATTTGTCCGACCTCGTCATTCAATAAGTCACTGAACTGGATTCGCATCTGTACACGAGTTCTGTCTTTGCTCCCTGTCACTTCCGCTTGATCTCATTGGCGAACTTTACAAACGGGGGAGCGACTGTAAACACAGCAGTCCCAGTGCGTTAGTCTCCTTAGGGCAGTTGTGGTGTAATGAGCCCCCCACATTCAGATCTCTCCTAAGCTCCGTATTCCTGGCTCCTCAAAGCTGTCGGATTGTTTCTCAGCACAGCAGTAAGGTTTGTGATAGAAACCCCTACCCAGGAGAATCGCCAGATTTCCAGGAGGAGGCCTGCGTGGTTTTGCCCACGGAGGCCTTTTGAGGCTGTATACTAGACCTCATTTCCCATAATGCATGGCCAGATATTTGCAGTGATTATATTCTGTGGTCAGATCCACACCAGAGCAGATGATGCACAGAGGCTGTGGATTTACAGTGTGGAATTACATGTGTTTATCTTAGATTCACTTTTAAAAAAAAAAAAAAATAGTTTAGTGGAAATAAAAGATTATAATTCTCTACTGCTCTTTTCGTATAGTAATTCATCAGTATGACATGTCTGTCTCGTTAGCCAGTTTGATTTTGTGCCAACTTATAAAAATTTGGACACGTAAATTAAAGTCAATTTTTAATGAATACTTATGTTTCGCCTCCAGGTTAAGCTGTTGATGTTCAAGAAGTCTTCACATCAAAGTGTGTAAATGAAAATGTTTAATTAGTATGACCAGTGAATATTCTGATGATAAAGGCAGTGTATTTGTATTTTGTGCAACTGGGAAGGGATGGCATCAGGGTGCACTGTGGGAAGGAGATGAGCTGGTTGAGTGAGAATTCGGCTGGGAAACAGAGTGAGGGAAATTATGTGGATCACAGTTTGACGCAGCTGTTTTTGGAGGGATGTATGGGACAAATGTTACATACAGTTGTGTTCAAAAAATAGCAGTATGTTAAAATGTGAATAAAGTGCAAATATTTGTTTTTGTTTTTTTCGATGGCCTTCAGTTCCATATTTCTAATGTAGTGGAAACATTACACATTCAATTCCAAGAGAAAGCATTAAATTTGATTTAGTCTGAGTTATTCTTTTACAGGAAGCAAAGGAATATTAATCTTTTCACAAAAATGGCAGTGTCGACAATTTTTATTCAAACTGAAACACTAAATTCAACCAAAGATTTTACTTCACTTTAAATTTCTGTACTACTATTTAGTCGCAAAACCATTGTTTTTGATAACTTCTGCGTTGCATCGAGTCAGCCAACTTCTGGCACCTAGAAATGGGTATTTCAGCCCAGGGTGAGTAAAAGGGCAGTTCCTGCAAATTTTTGGGTTTTGCTTCAGAAACTGCATTTTTATTGTAACCCCACAAGTTTTTAATGGGGTTGAGGTCAGGGGATTGAGCTGGCCGCTCCATTACCTCGATCCTGTTTGTCTGGAACCAAGATGTTGCCCGCTTAATCGTGTGTTTAGGGAAAATGACATTTCAGGGGCATTTCATCTTCGGCATATGAAAACATAATCTCTTCAAGTATTTTGATGTATTCAAACTGATCCATAATCCCTGGTATACGATAAATTGGCCCAACACCATAGTATGAAAAACATAGCTGTACCATGATTTTTGTGCCACCATGCCTCACTGTCTTCACAGTGTACTGTGGCTTGAATTCAGTCCTTGGGGGTCGACAACCACTAGACCCCAAAAGAACAATTTTACTCATCAGTCCACAGAATGTTACGCCATTTCTCTTTGGGTCAATCGATGGGTTCCTTGGAAAATATTTAACCGATTCTGTACATGCTGTTTTTTCGACAATGCTTCACGGGGATCTCTTGCAGACAGCTTTGCTCCGATCAACCATCTTCTGACTGTAACAGCACTTACAAGTAATTTTATCTCTTTGATTTTCTGGAGGTGACGATTGGCTGAAATTTTGCCATTCAATTTTTGTTGATCCGTTTTAACAATAGTTGCTCGTTTCCCTCTGCGTGTTTCAGGTTTTTGTTGCCATTTTCAAGAATTTGAGATCATTTTAGCTGAGCACCCTATAATTTGCTGCACTTCATGCATTTTCCCCTCACCAATCAACTTCTTAATCAAATTGGGTTGTTCCTGCAAATAATGTTTGGAACAGCCCATTTTTACTGCATAGTTCAGAAGGAAGTATACTCTATAACGATGTGTGAGATATTTACTTCCCTTCTTCTTTAATAAAGGACAATTAATGACACCTGTTTCTTCACAGAATGAATGAATTCTCTGATTAAACTGCACACTGCTATTATTTTGAACACGCCCCTTTCAATAAAATGAGCCAATTTCTCAGAACAAGCAGCGTGCATGTCATGATACTCAGGTCTGTTGCTTTTTTATCACAAACGAATTTGGGACGTTGTGTAAAACTGGAATGAAAACAGAATACAATGATTTACAAATCCTTTTCGACCTATATTCAATTGAGTACACAGCAAAGACAAGATATTTAATGTTCAAACTGATGAACTTAGTTTTTTTTAAAAATCTTCACTCACTTTGAATTTGATACCTGCAACACATTCCAAAAAAGCTGGGACAGGGGCAACAAAAGACTGGGAAAGTTGAGAAATGCTCAAAAAATGTTATGATTCTGTTCTGTCTGTTATGATTCTGCTTTGCCTGTTATTATTTCTGCCGTGCTTGTTATGTTTTCCCTAGTCCTTGTTATGTTTATGATCATGTCTGTTAGGTTTTGCCATGTTCTGTTTAGTTTTTGTTCTTTGCCATGTTTTCGTTTTTGCCATTCCCAATCCACTTTTCTGTTATAGTCTGGTCCATGTTTTGCCATGCCCTTCATTGCACTTTGTCTCCCCTGTCTGGTCTCTTGTTAAGCTACAGCTTCTCCCCAGTCCCGCGTGTCACAGGTTTAGGTGATTTCATGGTTTCTGGGTTTCAAACATTCCTTCCGATCTCGTTTGCTTCCTTCGCCTCTCTTTTCTATATTACTAACCAATACTAACAGTTTGTTGTTTTTTTAAGTTACTAACCCAGACTAACATTGTATATAATACTAACTTACTAACAAGCACTAGGGATTGTATAGCTGCACTTACTAATTGATTAACAAGCTCTCAGCACTCGCCCTGTTCTAGTCTCCGCCTCTTGCCTTCACTTAGTCTTTGCTGCAATTCAGCGGATCCTCCGCACCTGCTCTACTCTGTCCTGCCTCTCATTATCTGTGCACGTTAGAACTCCCTAACCGGAGCTGTATGTTTTGTCATAGGCTGTCTCGTGATCCCTGTCCACGTTTTGGCTTTTGCCAATTTTATGTGGTTAGGTTCTCCCTCATGTTTTGCTCCCACGTAATTAGTTTTATCCAGTTCACCTTTTCCTAATCATAGCATGTGACTTCCCTTCTGTGTATTTAAACAGTCTTCTCACAGCAGTTCCCCGTCATAACGTTTCTCTTGGTTTGCCTGTGCTACGATTGTTTTCGCCTTGTAATCTCTCGTGAATCTCTTCTGACTGGACCGTCCCCGATTTTAGATTTTGGCTCTGTATTGGAATTCTTGTTATCTCTGTGTATCGAACCTCTTTTTGTCTGACTACGATTTTTTGTGATTGGTGCCCTGCTTACGACCTGGATTACGCCCTGTGGATTTTGATTTTTGGATTGTGGACTGTGTACCGTTGCCTCCCGCTCTGCGGGGGTTCACCCCCCTTTTCCAATAAAATCCCATTTTTACTGCACTACTGGTTCTCGCGTCTGGCTCCAGATCGTTACCTAACAAAAAACACCTGTTTGGAACATTCCACAGGTGAACAGGTTAAATGGAAACAGGTGAGCGTCATGATTAGGTATAAAAGGAGCATCTCCGAAAGGCTCAGTCGTTCACAAGCAAGGATGGGGCGAGGTTCACCACTTTGTGAACAAGTGCATGAGCAAATAGTCCAACAGTTTAAGAACAACATTTCTCAACATGCAATTGCAGGGAATTCAGGGATTTCATCGTCTACAGTCCATAATATCATCAAAAGATTCAGGGAATCTGGAGAAATCTCTACACATAAGCGGCAAGGCCAAAAACCAACATTGAATGCCTGTGATCGTCGGTCTCTCAGGCGGCACTGCATTAAGTACCGAAATCATTCTGTGAAGGATATTACCATGTGGGCTCAGGCACACTTTGGAAAACCATTGCCAGTTAACACAGTTTGTTGCCACATCTACAAGTGCAAGTTAAAACTCTACCATGCAAAGCGAAAGCCATATTTCAACAACACCCAGAAACGCCGCCGGCTTCTCTGGGCCCGAGGTCATCTGAGATGGACTGACGCAAAGGGGAAAAGTGTGCTGTGGTCTGATGAGTCCACATTTCAAATTGCCTTTGGAAATCATGGACGTCATGTCCTCCAGACTAAAGAGGAAAAGGACCATCCATGGAACCATGAATTCTGCTCTCTACCAGAAAATCCTGAAGGAGAATGTCCGACCATCAGTTTGCTCAAGCTCAAGCTTGAAGGTTTTGGAATGGACTAGTCAAAGTCCGAACTTAAATCCGATTGATATGCTGTGGCATGACCGTTAATGCTTGAAAACCCTCCAATGTGGCTGAATTAAAATAATTCTGCAAAGAAGAGTGGGCCAAAATTCCTCCACAGCGATGTGAAAGACTCATTGCCAGTTATTGCAAACACTTGATTGCAGTTGTTGTCACCAAGGGTAGCACAACCAGTAATAAAATTTAGGGGGCAATTACTTTTTCACATAGGGAAAGGTAGGTTTGGATGACTTTTTCCCTCAATAGATGAAATCATCAT
This sequence comes from Gymnothorax javanicus, assembly GCA_029692085.1. Lineage (NCBI taxonomy): Eukaryota > Metazoa > Chordata > Actinopteri > Anguilliformes > Muraenidae > Gymnothorax > Gymnothorax javanicus. Next base: position 3,642,057 of record CM056197.1, read on the forward strand.
TTAAAAACTGCATTTTGTATTTACTCTGGTTATCTGTGTCTATTACTTCACCCCACGGAGTGGGCGTGAAGTACTGTTTTTAGCAGCTCTGCGTGTTTGTGTTTCCGCACTTGCCAATATTTGCGTGAATGGGGTGAAGTCTGCCATCTCTGATTGCCTTGTTTTAAAATTTGTTTGATGATCTGAAACATTTGAGTCTGACAAATATGGAATAAGAAATCAGGAAGGGGGCAAATACTTTTTCATAGCCATGTATGTGCTTCTGTGCGTGTGTGCAGGCGCGCGCATGTGTGTGTGCGTGTGTGTGTGTTTGAGGGTGTGAAAGAGGCTGTACATGTTGGTTTATTTGTGTAGGGGAGGTGGTTATCATCTGAAGACCCCAGTATGGAAACACTTGTTGAGCACTACAAGGCGCTTAGCCTGATACTACTTACGTTGAATAGCCATCTGTGTAAAGAGATTATGTGTGACAGGATAAGCCCATATTCAGCACTTCCTGATAAGGCTATTTCCCAAGGAACTGTGGGTGAAACACAACTGGTAAATGATGGGAGCGTGAGGTCCGTTTTCAGATACAGGAGCTTTATATGGTGACTTATGTGAGGACTGGGGAGTGAGATTGTGACATCACTGGGGGTGTCGGCAGAACTTAAATATAAAAGTAGTTATTCTGATCTCCAGGTCATTCTTCATCTCCAGCAGGAAACGGGATTCCGGTGCTAAAACAACATGATGCGGCCAGGAAAAGAGGGTGTGAGGTCGTCAGATACACACACTCCTATTGACATCATACACACCCTTCTACTAACATCACTCACACACCCTCCAAGTGAAATCACATGCACACACACACACACACAGACTCCTACTGTCAACACACACACCCACCTACTGACGTCACACACACACTACTACTGCCATCACACACACCCTCCTACTGTCATCACACACCCTTCTACTGTCATCACACACACACCCTCCTACTGCCATCACACACACCCTCCTACTGACAATACACACACCCTACTGACATCAGACACACACCCTCCCACTGACGTCACACACACACATCCTCCAAGTGAAATCACACACTCACACCCTCCAACTGCCATCACACACACTCTGCTACAGACATCACACACACCATCCTTCTGACATCACACACACACTCTGCGACAGACATCACTCACATCCTCCCTCTGACATCACACAACCCCATCTACAGATATCACACACACCCTCCTACTGACATCACACACAAAAACACACTCCTATTGCCATCACACACACACACACCCTCCTACTGACATCACGCACACAGCCTCCTATCTCGTCACAGAGTGATTTCTTAGGTCATGTTCCTGAGGCAAGATCCCTCATGGCAATCCTGGTCCAGCATTGCGATCAAGCAAACGCATCCCTCTTGTGTGCTGCTGCTTTGGTTCATTTAATATTTGTGAGGATTTTGTTCAATTGTACTGACTTCTGTTCGAGAAAACTCAGCTCACCACAGAAGAATCACTCAGGAAATCTGCATGTAGCACAGGAACAGCGAATGTCACTCATAATGTCATATGGCTGTGATTGGCTGATTTTAATGTTGGTCCTGGATTGCAGTGTGGGCTGTTGATCTATAATTATGCCCTATTCTGCTAAATCACATACTACTCCTTCCACCATACTGCACACGTCACGAGTGTGTGGTTGAAATTCAGATACCATCTCGTGTTAATACTGTCCTCTTCTCCAGTACCTTGTGCTCCTCGATCATCTAGCAGGTTTTCATCATGTATGCTTTTTTTTGTGTTTTCATGGTGTTATGCTCCTGCCCATTTCTGTTGCATGGAGCTGTCTCTGAGGAGCCGGGGCCAATTGGAAGAGCTGCTGATTGCCCTCATGAGCTACACCTGCTTTGAGGTCTTTAAAAAGATTGCCCAGAAGTTGGACAAGGAGCTCCCCCCTCGACACTGCCATTATGCTGGTCACATTTGTTTTATGCTTGTGTTGACTAGTTTTTTCTTTTTTCTTTATTGTTTATGGGAATTAGTTTGGGTTTAAATTTATGTAGTTTCTTTTCATGTTCCCTGGCAGGACGGTAAGTATTTTCTTTTCTTTTTTGTTTCAATTATTAGGAGCATACCTTTTTTTTTAGTTCCTCCCGTCCTGCCTTATAACAGCTATGGGGAATATATTTTTGTTTGTGATTTATTTTTTCTTTGGTGTCTGAAATGACACTTTGTAAATAAATGCCTACACTTTTTTTTGTAGTGACCAGCGACTCTTGACTGCTTAATTTTTTCTTGCGGCTTTCTTATGTTTATGGCTTTTGTGCAGCACTTTGGTTTTACCCTAATTAGTTAATTGGGGCCAATTTCAGTCGTAACAATGGAGTTAATGTATTTGTTTTGGCTTACACATGACATTTTTAAGCTCCGATTGATGATTTATACTTTGTTCTGTCATGATGTAACATTAATATCCTGGCTTTTTTTAGAATAATTCTGAGTAGATGTTGTTATTGGACAGAGAAGTTTCATTACTTCTTCTTAATCTCCCTCTAATATTGTCACAACCCTTGTGTCAATTTCTTTTGCGTCTCGTTCAATTCGAGAATGATTTATATTGTGAGCGTATCCCCTCCACCGGCTGCATCTCGTTACCCTCTTCTCTGAGTGGCAAGTTGCTGGACAGTCATGTGCTTTTGTGTTGTTGGAACCAGTCAGTATTTTAATGTAAATTCCTCTCCTTTGTTTAATGTAACTTAGACTTCAGTAACAGCAGTTCCTGAATTCTATTCTCATCGTTAAGTAAATTGATATGAGCTTCCAATCCTAATCAGGGTCCAGGATTGGGAGCGCATTCAAGTTAACCAAACTTCAGTCAGTTCGTCAGTTCCAGCTTACAAGAACAAGCTCCCAGGCTGAAGCAGGGAGTAGGATTCAGACTGCATTCTTGTTAACTCTCCAAATGTTTTCAGCAATCCAGTTTTTTAGCAACAAGCTCTCAGTCCTTTTACGGTTATAAGGATTGAAACCAAGTTCTCCTCAAGATACTCCTTCCTCTTGTGGGACAGTCCGGTGCTGGTGAAGTTTGGACAACAACTGGCTGTAATCCTCGAAGCCAATGGCTGGCGACTGACAGCTTAAGCTTTGTCTACACCTTCTGTACTGTGCCATCATTAAGCTGCTTTCACACCGGACGCGAAACAAATTTTTCGCACGACAGATTACATTCTTGACTTTGAATGTTATCTGTCGTGCGAAAAATTCATTTCGCGTCCGGTGTGAAAGCGGCTTTTTTCGGGGTTCTATCCCCGCCTATTCCTCAGGGGCGCTATCTCCCTCATTACTGTATCAGCTGTCAATAAACCACCTGTTGGATTGTAGTCTGCCTCCGCACTTGATTCCTGGTCTGGGCCATGACAGTGCAATCCAGCCACTAACGGAATCAGCGAAGATGTGAAGCCCGGCTGATGCCCTGACGTATTCTGGGGGTTGCCTGGTCAGCATGAAGAGTTGCTTCGCCAGTGGCTCCAGAGTGAACTTGAGGCTGTTACAGAAATTTCACAGGACTCCGCCGCTCAAGAGGTCAACGCCGTGCTGCATCTAGTTCTTCCAATGATGCAAGCCTAGCCTGGTAGTTCTAGAATACTACAGCTGCAATCCTACAACCTGTAAAGTTCCTGGCTCAGTGTGCCATGGTGTTCGAGCTTCAACCTTCGTCCTTCCCCACTGAGTAATCCAGGGTGGCTTTTATCATCACTTGCCTATCTGGACCTGCCAAAGACTGGGTTGCCCCCTGCTGGGAGACAGACCATTCTGCAGTGTCATCATGCGCTACTTTTGCTGCAGAAATGAAGAAGGTGTTCGACCAGTCCAAGGGCCAATCATGCCGCTGCCCGCCAACTGCTCCAGCTGCGTCAACGCAACCTGTCGGTGTCGGATTATTCAATCGATTTCTGCACCTTGGTTGTCTCCACACGCTGGGATTATTGGACCTTGTATGATGTCTACCTGTTTGGCCTGGTGGAGCAGGTTCAAGATGTGTGCGCCACCTGTGTCCTTCCCCCAGATCTGGACCAGCTAATTGACCCAGTGCTGAAGATAGATGTTCAGCATCAAGAGAGGCGGTCGCACCGGCGGGCGAGGTTACTGGCTCCCTCCCTGCCTAAAGATACTCAAAATGGAGTTTCATTCCATCTGGCTCCTGCAGTACCCATAGCAGTTGACCAGGCTCAGCTTCACAAGCTGCCCCCAGAGGAGCGGCTGTGCCAGATAAAGTTTAATTTGTGTCTGTGCTGCAGAAGTACCGCACATGCCATAGCTGAGTGCCTCATTCAGCGAACGCAATTAACTCCAGATAGAGAAGTACTGTAGGATGCTGCTGTCTCACCAGTCTGTCCACTTCTCCTGTTCGCCTGACCAAGCCAGGCAGGCCAGTTAACATCTGGGCTCTAACTGATTTTGGCGCCAATGAGAACTTCATCTATACTGGTCTCCTTCAATGTCTGAAACTCCAAACTAAGCCATTGCCAGTTTCCCTCCAGTCCCAGGGGTTGACGGGGGGCTGCCCTTCCTGACTTCACGAAGGTAACTCAACCAGTGCCCCTGCTGACATCTGGCAATCATGCTAAGGAGTTGCCTTTCTTGATCATGGAGTCACCAAATGCCCTGGTGGTGTTGTGAAGACCCTGGCTTGAAGATCACAACCCTTGAGTAGACGAGCTATCCGGTTCAATCCTGGAGTGAAGATCTTGTTCACTGTCCTGTCGTCATGCGGCCATCAGCCCAATTGCACTCCCTTCCTCCCACCATCAGGAGGAGCCGCAGGACCTAGGGTGTTCCTTCCATCTACCACAACCTCCATTTGGCATTCAGCAAGACTACAGCAGTATCACTTCCGCCTCACAGACCCTACCATTGTGCTATCAAATTGTTGTTTTTTCCAAATACTTAAATTTTTTTGGGGGCTACTTTACAATTTTCCAGGGCTCTTTTTCCGTTTTCCAGGGCAACTCTTTCCGGCGCTATTTAATCGAATTTTGGGGCCTATGGTACTTTAATGGTACAAGATTCGGACTCCAATAGCTGGCAAGACTCATTTTTTGTTTCCATGTTTTGTTCATTTCACCCTGTTGTAAAGCTGATAATTTCATGTTATGTTAGTTTGTTTTTAGTTTGGCTCACTAACCCTAACCCTAACCCCAACCCTAACTGTGTCTGGATATATAAGAGCAAGCCTTTCCAAGCGTAGTGGCTCATCAGGCCAGTGCTTAACCCTGGTTTCCATGGCATAAAGCGACTGGGAGTATTGCTACTCCCCCTGGATGGGATGCCAGTCCATCGCAGGTACTCCCCCAGCTCTTAGTCAAGTTTCCATGACTATTTGCTGGTACCCATTTATACACCTGGGTAGAGTGAGGCGTGGAGTATGGGAGTGAAGTGTTTTTGCCCAAGAACACACCGCGAAGGCTGTAGCCAGGGCTTGAACTCAGGACCTTACGATCCCAAATCATGCCAACTTGACCACTGCGCTACCACTATGGCACTCCCCTTATCTGCTGGTTTTAGGATGATTTGTTTGTTTTTTTGCCAGCTGGTGTAGGGCTTGCCTCTCCCTCTGCTGAGGTTGTTTTTGTCTTTGTGAGTTTGTGGGTTCACTGCCTTGATCAGGGTGTCATTGTTTTTGATGATCTGTGTGATTTCCTCTGGGATTTGGTTGGTCCTTGGTTCCCAGGGGTTAAGGTTAGTGTTGGGGTTGGGGTTAGTGTTAGGGTTGGATGTGGGGGCTGGGATGGGGCCAGAGTGGTCCTGGTCCCTTCTGCGTCTGTTCTTCTGGGGTCTTTGTGGGCGTGGTTCTGGTTCCTGGTCCCTGTGGTGTCTTGTGGTTTCCCTGTCTCTTCTCCCAGCCAGGTTGCTAGGTGCTTCCCGTTGTAGTTGGGTCCCCCTGGTGTGCTGTGTTAGTGTTGCATTCCTTGTGGAGTGGGCCTGCCTCAGTGTTGGGCACTCCTGCTGGTATTGGGTCTGGTCCTGTGGTGTTGTGGGGGTGGTCCTCCATGTTCTGTGTGGGGGTGGTGGAGAATCTGCCAGGGTTGCGAATCTGTTGCTTGTTGTGATCGGGGTTGTGGGTCTTCTGGCTCCGAGGATGGGGGTTACCGTGTCCTTGGCAATGTCCAGGGCCGCCGGGTGTAGTCATCTGCCAAACTTCTTTCTGGCCCTTCTGCTTGCCACCAGGAATGCTTCCAGCCAGTTAGGTACCTGTATCCTCTCCAGTTTCTCTGTAAGGGTTTTCAGGCTGTCCAGGTAGTGTTCCTCCAGAATCTGCATGCATGTGTGCAGCCAGTTGAGGGCATTCCCTGTGAGCTTCCTCATGGTGTCCTCCGTCGGAGAGGCGGGTCTCACTAGGGTGGCCAGCTCCTGCATCTTCCTCTGTTGGCTTGCCGGTGGTGTTGTCCTGGCTCCTGATACTACGGTGTTTTGCAGGCGGTGAGTCGTCTGGATGATCTTGAAGAAGATCCTGGTTGCTTCCGGGAAAGCTGCCATGGTTTTATGTGTGTTATGTGATGAAAAGGTGTAGTGTGGTGATTTTTGGTGTGTTTTTTTAGTGCAAGCGGCGATGTAGGGTTCGACTGATTGATAGCGTGCTGTCAACTCAAGGTTGACGCTTCTCAATGCAGTCTGTACTTACCAAGACTGTCACCCTGTGGCTTTGTTGGCACCGTTAGGTTCCACCACAGGATAGTGCAGTCTGTGTAGGGTTGCTGCAGAACTCCTCTTGGGGTCCTTTTGTAATGAAGCCTGGAAATTTTTTTGTCATGGTTTAGGCGTGCGTTTGTTTGTTGGACCTTTCTTTGTTCTATCGTCCGGGACAATATCGGATTTCTTTTCCATCGAATTCCTGGCCCAGCTGGCTGATTGAGCTGGGGCGGAGTTTTCCGGACTCTATATATATATGGCCGGGGGTTCGCCACGCCTATCGCTAGAGTGTCTGTTTGTTTCTAGCACTTCGGCCAGAGAAAATCTCTAGTCAGATTTCCTAGTGATTTGTGATATTCCTTTTATTGTTAGGAATTAGGGATGCAAACTATCGATTAATTCATTAATCATTAGTTGGTTCACCTTATCGATCGATTAACGATTAATTGATAAGCGGCAAAGCTCCTGAGAACCTGAATTTCCCTTAGTATCAGTAGGTTCTACAACATAAAAAGCTAACCATTGCTTATGATACACTGAATAAAAAATGCATGCTATATTCATTTATCAATGATTTATTGAACAGAATTCTAAATAGAAAATAAATTACTATGTAGGCTAAGTAAAAGTAGAAGTGCCATAACTGAAAGTTACTTCGGTAAAAGTTGAAGTCACCCATAAGAAAATTACTTGAGTAAAAGTCTTGAAGTAGTTCACATTAAATCGACTCAAGTACAAAAAGTATCTGGTGAGAAAATATCCTTAAGTATCAAAAGTCCAAGTACAAAGTATTTTTCATAGTATGCATAGAAAGAAACAAAACAACCACACATTGTTCTCATTTTGTTCTCTTTAATCAACTTGCAGGTGAATGAAAGATGCAGTATTCAAAAAACAAACAGGCAGTCTGTGCTTCATCTTCTTTGAGTTTACTGGCAGTTCAAAAACCACTGTAATTGACTATAATTAATTAATAGTAGAATAGTAGAATCAATACCATGTCCATTTTTTGCTTCAGAATACTGATTTTTCTTAACTACTAATTGGAATACCATTAGCTCACTATAGCTCAGGTGGTTGCTACAGAGGACAACGATTTTTTCTATAGCAAGAGAGAATTTTTTTTGAACTGCTGGATAGATACTGTGGGCAAGTGTATTGAGCAGTTTGCACATCAGGCTTAGCTGAGAAGTTTAATTCAGGCAACTCCTGAAAAACAGGAATTGGAGTGAACTCGTCCATAATATTCTAAACGTGTTTGAGCTGCTTGCTTGTGAATATTCAATAACTGATCCTGGTGTGCCATCTAGTGATATAATAGTGTAACTGCGTGCATAAATTTGCAGCTCCATGTCTACTGGCGGACACATCTGCTCAAAGCGCGGTTAAGATACTTTGCCGAGCACCATTGCTCTTCTCGAACACGCCAAATCCAGATAATCCTTAAATGATTAATTACATTCATATTTTAATTTGTAACGAGTAACGAACTGGCCAGTGTCAAAGTAACGAAGTAAAAGTATACTTTTTCTCTTTTAAATGTAGTAGAGTAAAAGTAAAAGTCCTGGTTTGAAAAAAAAAAAAAAAAAAACAAGTACAAATCCTCAAAAAAACTACTTAAGTACATGTACTTCGTTACTATACACCTCTGCTCATGAACCATTTAACAAGCACTACCGATATCCAGTCGGATATTTAAAACAACCAACTACACGACCAACTATAACAACCCGCCTGGAAGCGCGCTACAAAAAGAAGGCGGCTGAGCTAAAAACACGACTAGCCACGGCAAATGTGGCTCTGACAACAGATTGTTGGACTGCATTAACTACAGAAAGCTACATTACCATCACTTGTCACTACACTGACGAGGACTGGCAGGTAAAGTCGGCAGTCCTTCTCACGGACAGCATGTCCGAGAGACATACAGCTGATAATTTATCTGACAAACTGAACCAGGCTGTGGAGTCATGGGGCCTCACCGGGCGTGTACTAGCCTACTTAACGACAACGCTCGGAACATTGTCTCCGCAAACAGTCCCGCACGAGTCTGTTGGAATTCGGTTTCATGCTTTGCACATACCCTACATCTGGCGGTCAATAATGGATTTTTTGCTGCTGGTGTGAATCGAGTAATTGTTGCTGCTGACCCTGCACTCCAGTTTGATCGCTTCGTGCTCGTGCGTTGTCGCGCATGCATTGCGTCAGGTACGTCAGGCGTGGACTAGATTCAGCAATGGCACCCTCGACTGGCGACGCCACTACATTTCACAGGAAAAAAAAAAAAAACTCGGTGTAGGACCGTAAAATGTTCAATTAATTGACGAATAATTATAATTAATCGAGTAAACTGTTTTCGACAATTAATTGGCTAATCGGTTTATTGTTTACATCCCTATTAGGAATTGCTTTTTCATTTTTTTTTGGAAATTTTCTCTCTTCTCTCTGGTTGTTTATTTTCTCTCGCACTGCTTATGTGTTGCGGACTTTTATTCGTCCTTGGAAGCGCAAGCTTTTACCGGAGGTGTGTACCTCTTTTGTGTTTGTCTCTTATCTGGGCTGCTCTCAGTTCTGTCTCTCACTGGTCGCGACACCTGGTGTCCTATCACCGCCCATTACAGTACACTCTAGCCGAACATGGAGTCGTCAGCCGCAGCTACGTTAGAGTAGGTTTTGGCTGGTCAGCAGGCCACACTCTCGGGCTATGGCAAGGGCTTGTTTACCCTGAACAGTCGACAGGCTGAGTTGGCGGAGCGAGTCCGCCATCAGGATGAGGGTTTACAAAAACAAGAGAGCGTCCTGTTAAGTCTCACTGACAGTATTCGAGCCTTGTCCACTCAAATTACAAAGAATGTTGCACAAACACTACACTCCCCCCGTGAGCCTAAGCTCCAGCTACCTCCACGATATGGAGGCGAGGCAGGGAAATGTAAAGACTTCATTGCCCAGTGTGAAATATTTTTCAAAGCTCAGCCTTCGCGTTTTGTAAATGAAGAGTCTCGGGTTTCATTTATTTTATCTCTGTTGACTGACACAGCCCTTACTTGGGTTGGACCACTTATTCGATCTAATTCACCGGTCGTGGATTCAGTGGAGACTCTCGTTAGGGAGATGGTGTCGGTGTTAGATCAAGATGTGTGTGGGCAAGATGCGGCTACGCTTCTAATACATCTTGGGCAGGGTTCCGAGAGCGTTGCGTTCCGAGAGTTTTCTATAGCCTTTCGCTCTCTAGCTACAGAGATGGGCTGGCCAGAGGCGCCTCTAATGACTGTTTTTATTCATGCCTTGGCGGAGGAGGTGAAGGACGCTCTGGCTACATTAGAACCCTGTACTTTTGTGGATTTGTTGGTTCGCACTGCTGTGCGAATTGATAATTGAATTCGTGAACGCAACAGAGTAAAACGTACTGCTTTAGCTCTTGCTGACAACGGGGCTAATCTTCCTCATAGTATGCTTATAGCTCCTATTCCACCCACTGAAAGTTCCACTCCTGGGGAACCTATGCAGGTTGATGGCTCATATGTGAGTTGGGCTCGTAAGCCCGTTCGTAAACCAATTATCTGCTATAACTGCTACAAACCGGGACATATTCGCCCACACTGCCCTGAACTTAGGGGATGGGAGGTCTCTCTAGCTGTATGGGGGGTGCAAGAGGGACAGACTCAAACTCCCTTCTGAACCTTGATTCCTGTAGAATTAACTGTGGGTAGACAGATAGTGGAGGTTTTTTTGGACTCGGGGGCCGTGGATTGTTTTATGGATGCGGAGTGGGCTGAGAGGCATTCTATTCCTGTATGCCCTCTGCTACACTCACGCACTGTTAAATCTTTGGACGGTCGCCCGCTAGGTTCTGGAATTATAACTGAGGTCGCTGAAGCACTAACCATGTTCATTACCTTTGGTTGCCATTCAGAGGAGGTCCAATTTTTTATAATTTGTTCCCCTGTTTTTCCTGTTGTGATAGGGCACTCGTGGTTACGGAAACATAAGCCTCACATCCGTTGGGGTAGTCAGACTAGCCCTATTGTCCAGTGGGGCGCTATTTGTAGATCCCACTGTAGGGAGAGTTTGACGAGTAGTTCCGGGCATCAACCTAAGGTGGAGGCGGATGCCGTGAGTGATTCTGCTGAGTTTGTCTCATACAGCCCTCCTAGTCGGGAAGAGAAGGCGGAGGAGGGGTTGGAGTGGGATCCTCAATTTGACTGGCAGCAGCCAGAGGATGATTGTGATTTGGAGAATCTCCCTGATTGTGATTTGGTCATGGATATGGAGGGTCCCGAACAAGTGGAGAGTTTGGGGGTCGCTTTGAATTTTGATCTGCCTCCTAACGTTCCTAGTGATTATGCTGATCTCGCCGAGGTTTTTAGCAAACAACGAGCCTCGACTTTAACTCCTCTTCGCCCGTACGATTGCGAGATCAATCTCTACCCTGGTACTACTCCTCCTAGGGGTTCGCTATACTCGCTGTCAGGGCCTGAGCGTAAGGCCATGCGAGAATATATTCTGGAGGCTCTTGCTAATGGTTTTATTCGGTCATCCACGTCTCCTGCCGGAGCGGGTTTTTTTTGTGGGAAAAAAAGACGGCGGTCTGAGACCCTGTATTGATTATAGGGGTTTGAATAAGATCACTATTAAAAACCGATACCCCCTTCCGTTGATGAATTCCGCATTTGAACGTCTGCAGGAGGTGTCGTTTTTTACTGAGCTAGATCTCCGAAATGCTTATAACTTAGTTCGCATTCGGGAGGGGGACGAATGGAAAATAGCATTTAATACGCATGACGGGCACTGGGAATATTTGGTCATGCCGTTTGGATTGGTTAACGCCCACTTGGTGTTTCAAGCACTCGTTAATGACGTCCTCCGAGAGATGTTGGAGAAATTCGTCTTCGTTTATCTTGAAGACATTCTGATTTTTTCTTCAATGCTCTCAGAGCACAAACAACATGTCAGACGTGTGCTTGAGGCCCTCCTTAATGCCAAACTTTTTGTTAAGGCTGAGAAATGTGTTTTTCACGCCAAGACTGTCTCGTTTCTTGGTTTCATTGTGTTGGAGGGGTCGGTCCATATGGACCCTGTTAAGGTGGCAGCAGTCAGGTATTAGTCTGCCCCTCAAAACGTTAAGGAGGTGCAACGGTTTTTGGGGTTTGCCCATTTTTATAGGAGGTTTATCCGTAATTTTAGTGCAGTCGCTGCCCCCATTATTGCGCTTACCAAGAAGAATTCCTCCTCGCCGTTTGATTGGTCCCCAGCAGCTGAGGCTGCTTTTCAGGAGTTAAAGAAACGTTTTAGCTCAGAGCCCATTCTTGTTTTGCCCGATCCCTCCCTCCCGTTCATTGTGGAGGTAGATGCCCCTGAAGTCGGGGTGGGTGCCATTTTGTCCCAGCGTCTCCTTCGGGACAATAAGCTACACCCGCGCGCGTACTTCTCCCGGTCATTGTCGGCGACCGAACGGAATTACAGTATTGGTGACCGAGAGTTGCTAGCCGTTAAGCTGGCGTTAGAGGAATGGCGCCATTGGTCGGAAGGGGCTGAGCATCCGTTTGTGGTTTGGACGGATCATAAAAATCTCCAATACATTCAACAGACTAAGCGACGTAATTCCCGGCAGGTGCGGTGGTCGTTATTTTTTAATCGCTTTAACTTTACATTAACCTATCGCCCGGGGTCTAAAAACACCAAGCCTGATGCCTTGTTGCGGATTTATGACCACTCTGGTCACGACCCTGTGCCGGAACCGGTTATCCTGACTGATCAGATTGTGGCTCCCGTTCAGTGGGACGTTGAGTCTGATGTGCGGGGGGCCTTAAGGTCCGATCCCGGTCCTGGTGGGGAACCACCTGGTTGTTTATTTGTTCCGCCTTCGGTACGTGCCCAGGTTCTCCAGTGGGGGCACTCTTCCCGTCTTGCGGGTCACCCGGGGGTTCATCGGACCAAACAGTTCTTAGCCCTACGTTTTTGGTGGCCCAGCATGATGGAAGATATCCAGGAGTTTGTAGCAGCGTGCGGCGTCTGCGCTAGAAATAAGACTTCCCACCTCCCCCCCTCTGGTTTGTTGCGGCCGTTACCACATCCCTAAACGCCCATGGAGCCATATCACTCTTGATTTTATTGCAGGTTTGCCTAATTCTGAGGGCAACACTGTCATTTTGGTCGTGGTTGACCGTTTCTCTAAGGCCGCCCATTTTATTGCCCTGCCAAAGTTTCCTTCAGCGCGGGAGACGGCCATTCTTGTTGTGAACCATGTTTTCCGCCTGCTTGGTCTCCCGCAAGATGTGGTTTCGGACAGGGGCCCTCAATTCACGGCTAAGTTCTGGCGGGCCTTTTGCAGTCTGTTGGGGGCCACTGTGAGCCTTTCTTCTGGCTTTCATCCAGAGACTAATGGTCAGACAGAGCGGACCAACCAGTCTCTGGAGAATACCCTTCGATGTTTGGCGGCTGATAATCCATCGTCGTGGAGTTGTTTTTTATCTTGGGCTGAATATTCCCATAATTCTCTGGACAACTCCTCCACAAGCCTCTCACCATTTCAGGCTCAGTTGGACTATCAACCCCCCCTTTTTCCTGAGACTGAAAAGGATTCTGAAGTCCCCTCTGTCAATTATTTTGTTCGACGCTGTCGCTCTGTCTGGGCCAGGGTCCGGTCCTCTTTGTTGCGATCTAGGCAGAGACAGAAGACCGCTGCCGATAGAAGGCGCCGGTTGGCCCCATCTTATCGGGTTGGCCAAAGAGTTTGGCTTTCTACTCGGGACCTTCCCTTAAAGGTGGAGTCACGAAAGTTCGCTCCCCGCTTCATTGGCCTTTTTAAAATGGTGCGGAGGATCAACCCTGTTACTGTCAGGTTAAAACTCCCTAAGTCCTTGCGTATCCACCCCTCATTTCATGTCTCAAGGCTAAAACCAGTTAGCACTAGCGTCCTGGCTCCGGTTGACAAGCCTCCGCCGCCGCCATGGATAATTGAGGGGGGCCCGGTTTATACTGTGCGTCGCATTTTGGCCGAGAGGCGTGTGGGTCACGGAGCCCAATTTTTGGTGGACTGGGAAGGATATGGGCCTGAGGAGCGGTGCTGGGTCCCTTCTCGGGATATCCTCGATCCCAGCCTCATCTCTGAGTTCCATGCACGGGGTTCTCGGGGAACTTCTGGTGCCGTCCCTTGGGGGGGGGTCCTGTCATGGTTTAGGCGTGCGTTTGTTTGTTGGACCTTTCTTTGTTCTCTCGTTCATGGCGATATTGGATTTCTTTTCCATCAAATTCCTGGCCCAGCTGGCTGATTGAGCTGGGGCGAAGTTTTCCGGACTGTATATTTATGGCCGGGGGTTCGCCACGCCTATTGCTAGAGTGTCTGTTTGTTTCTAGCACTTCGGCCGGAGAAAATCTCTAGTCAGATTTCCTAGTGATTTGTGATATTCCTTTTATTGTTAGGAATTCCTTTTTTTAGAAACTTTCTCTCTTCTCTCTTGTTGTTTTTTCTCTCGCACTGCTTCCGTGTTGCGGACTTTTATTTGTCCTTGGAAGCACAAGCTTTTACCGGGGGTATGTACCTCTTTTGTGTTTGTCTCTTATCTGGGCTGCTCTCAGTTCTCTCTCTCACTGGTTGCGGCACCTGGCGTCCTATCACCGCCCATTACATTTTTGCTCTTTTAGGAATAAGCAGCGGGTGAATTCCTTCAGGTAGTTGAAAGGATTCTGCCTCTGCTGTCTTCCAAAGCGCGTGGGTTGACTCAACGTTTCGCCTTATCTCAGGCTTCTACAGGTGTGAGTATGTGAAGCCATAGAACGTCTTGGTTCTTGTAGGGACTGCTCAGGACAGTCATCCTCTTCAGTCCCAGTTGCTTCCTGAGGTTGGTAAGGGCAGTGGAAAGGAAATTAAAGGATTGATCAATCACCATGACACCACCACCTTCTGCTCACTCTGCCCATCAGTATATTTACATTTTTTTATTTTGTTTTTATTCTTTTTTTGGATTATTTTATTATTATTATTATTTTAATTTAACTATTTTTTTCTTTCTTCCTTTCACCCTTTCCCCCTCTATTATCTTTAACTCTACTTAAAAGAAAGAAAACTCACTACACTAAAACTATGGAATATTAATAAATTAAAAAAAAAAACACAACAATAGAAATAATTAAACAAATCTAGTTTCAATAAAAACCTTACAGTTGCCCCATAAAAAAAAATTAAATTAAATTAAAAAAATAAATAAATAAATAAAAAAAACTGGATGGATGAATTACTTTTGTGTTGCGTTTCTCCGTCAATATTTCAAAAAAACAGACAGGGGTGTGGAACAGATAAATCTGGGGGGGTTTATTCTTTACTCTTCAATGATTGGTTGGAGCGATGGGTTAGTTTCGGCCCTGTAAATATATTTTTTTCCCAAAGTGACCTTTTGTTCTTGCAGCGTCATCAAGCCTGAGAGTCGGTGGCTCTATTTATTGCTTGTGTATTTTGGTATTCTAAAACACATTTTTATTGCAATGTTTTGGATAACCTGGAGTTTCTTGAGTTGTGCTCCTCCTAAGTTACTCCAGGCAGGCACTGCGTACTCGAACAGAGGTCTGATATAGGACTGATACACTTTTAAAGCGGCGTCTGGATTTGCTCCTCCCTGTTTCCTGCACAGCACTTTCAGATGTTTCAGTCTGCGTCTTGCCTCAATTTCTAATTCAGTGATATGTGCCGTCCACTGCTTGTTTTGCTGTAAGGTCACTCCTAGAAATTTTGCTGTTGGGGTGGCTTGAAGAGGTCTTCCATACAGTTTGAGATCTAACTTGTGTTTCTTGCTTGGGTGTCAAGTGAAGAGTACACATTGTTTTTATTGGGTTCAGTTTTACTCTCCACATATTTGCCCAGCCCTCAGTCTCCGTGATGCACCTCTGGAGCTTCTTAGCAGCATGTGTTACATTTTTTGCAGAGGCCCAGTAGCAAAGGTCATCTGCAAACTGGGAGACTTGACCCTGTCCTTCAGGTGGATAATACGTATATATAGCTAATGTTTAATAAAGACAGTAGGGGACTAAGTGCTGAGCCCTGGGGTATGCTGATTTCTGGACTGAATCTGGCAGAGATTGAAGCTCCTATTCTAACTGCAATCTCTCTATCATTTAAAAAACTGTTTAGAAGCACCACCATTTGTTGAGGGAGTTTAAGGTTCTGGTCCATCAGCCTGTATAAAAGTCCTGCATGCCACATCTTGTCAAATGCTTTTTCAATATCAAAAAATACTCCAATTGTTACCTCTTTTATGTTAAAACCCCGCTGTACATCTTCTGCCAGCCTCAAGATGTTATCAGTAGTACTTCTTCCCCTTCTGAATCCTGCCTGGTGGACCCCCAAAACTCCTAGAGCATCGAAGTGTTTTTGAAGCCTGTCAGCCAGCACTCTCTCCGATAGTTTTCCCAGAGTGCTCAGGAGGCTGATTGGTCTGTAGTTGGCTGCCAGGTGAGGATCTTTGTTTGGTTTAAGGATCATAGTCACCAGAGCCGATTTCCAGGGCCTTGGGAAGTAGCCAACATGAAGGCAAATAGTGAAGAGGTCTGCAAGTTTAGCCAAAAACTCTTGATGCTTCTTTGATGAGTCCACTCCATCTTCACCAGGCGCTTTTTGAGTTGTGAGATTGTGGAGTTGAGTTCACTAAGGGAGTTGAGTTCGCCAAGTTTTACGTCATTTGAGAGTTTAATGCATTTAATGCATTTTTAAAATGATTTTGACGCGCTTCCCCCGATTGAGACGCATCGCTGCTAGTTTTCAGTTGAAAGCTCGACTAGGAACAAGCCTTCCCCTATCTGTAAACTTCGTGGTTTGTAAACCCGCGAAGGAAGACACTAACCATACTCGAAACAAATCCTCTTTATTTCTCATCCTGGTGGTAAGGTGTTTTGTAGTTTGTGCACTTTGTCACAAGCCTCAGGGCACTGAGTCATTCACAAACGCACTTATTGCTATCTGCTCACTTATTGCACCTATTGTTTGCTGTTTAGTCAGACATTTCTCCCTTCCCCAGGGGAGGGCTGTAGCCCAGCCAACTCCTATGTTGGATATTTTATCGTTTTTTAACACTTTACTTGCTATTTTAAGTGTTTAACTGTTCTTAATTTATTTCATCTTAAATCAAGTTTGCCCCTTTTAAAAATAGAAATCTTAATCTGTTTTATTACTTTTTATAGCCTACTTATAATTGTGTTTGATTTCTTTTAAATTGCAATATACATAAAATGGCAGCAAAACAGTGCTCCACTACATTGACACCAGAACAAAGACAGGCTGTGTGGTCTAAAGCCTTTGGTGGGAAAACAGACTCCTCCAAAAAAATAAACCCTACCAAACTAAATCCTGATTGTCCATTTAGGCCAACCAAACAAAATCCCCTGGACAATACCAAGCCAAAATCAACTCTTCTTCCTTTTGACCTTCATCAAGCTGCAGATTCAAGCCTGGACAACTTCATTGAAGAGACTCAGCAGAATGTAGAGCAAAGGCCAGCAAGTGCTCCAGAACCACCTCTAACCAGCAGCAGCCAGAGCACCCAAAATAAAAAACAAGAAAAAATCCTGAAAACAATTTTCGGACAAATCCAAACCCTGTTCAATGACCTCAGTTACCATATTCAACAAACTCCACTTGCCTCATTTGTGCCAGAATTGACCTATGGCTAAACCCAGCCCTCAAATGCGATGAGCCAATCACAGTGCGTATTCTCTCCCCATACACTCGGACATTCTGAGCCTAAACTTCCATTGAAATGCATTACAGAAACTCTGTATCGTTCGCTTTTAGGGGGTTTTAAAATGTTTCTATGTTTAAAAAATGGTCAAACGCTGTGCTAGGGGTAAATGTAACTCCAATACGAGGTATCCCAAGAGGCTGGGCGATGGGGTGTATTTTATACCCTTCCCAAAGCCACATCATAACCGAGAGAAGTGTCTCCTCTGGATAAAGCTTTGTGGAAGACCCCACTATCAGCTTAACGTAACAAAGATCAACAAGGATGACTACACTTGTTCCAAGGTAGCTAAGTCGACATCGGATTTAAGGCGACATCTCGTCACTTCGCTGGAAATAAATGTAAAGTTATCTTTCACATGGCTAAGTTAGCTAACGTTGGCGAAAGTTAGTAAACTCTATGGCTAACTTCAGTGCTGACGAACGTTGGCTTAACGTTAGCTCCTTGCTGCGTTGTTCACCATGTCACCTTGTTTACTTAGGAGTTCAGTATTTTCGTCTAGTTTTTGTACTTTGGTAATCGTTACCCAGCATTGGCTGTTGTCTAAAGGGCTCTAGTTAAAAACTTCAATTCTGGATCTTACCTTCATCAATATATTTTAAAAGTCACGTCAGGTTAGATTTATTAAATTCGGTAGCAATAATAATACATAAATTAAATTTCTTACCCTGCAGTGCAAGAACAATGCTGATCCTCTATCTTATGTGAGAGGGTGACGGAAACGAGATGCGGTTGATCGCGTTTGCACTGAGACCTGAAAATTTTAGCTTCTAAATTAAACTTTTCGTTGACCTTCTCCACTCTAAATTCATTAATGTATCCCTCCAATGCATAGCGTAACCCTTTTTGCTGAATTCTGGATGATATTTGAGCCTTTGGTCACCAAAAATCATCGATAGCATCCTGAAAAATATATCCAACAGTGATACCTGCCATTAGTGCCTGTTCTAAAATATTGATTGTTTGTCCGAGTCACTGGAGGGGGTGGGGCTTAGCCATAGGTCAATTGCAAAGCACGCTGACTAGAATGGATAATTTTCTACAAAAAGGAAATACACCAGTTCCTGCTGTAGCCCATGACCACCAATCTTATGCCCAAGCTTTGACAGCCAATGACCACAGCGGTTTTGAACTGGTACAAAATCCTTAAGAAAGATACAGACCAACTTCAAGTCCTCGAGCAACGTTACCATCTGAAACAACACAGCAGTCCAACGCTCCCCCACCAATAATTAAAGACAAGATAAATAGAGCAGTATTGTTATGACTTGAAAATCACAACAAAGAAAACCAGCAATGACAACTTAAATTTATTCTTCACTGATTAGGTAAAAAAAAAAACTTCTACAAATAATCCTCTGTTTAATCTTATAATAACACTCTAATGCCACTATGTAACTCTGATGCCAAAACAAAAACTCCTCTAACTGAGAAAAATCACAGCATTTATAAAGACTAGGATCATTCTGGAAAGATCTACAGGAGTCCTGGGTGATCCGGCCCCCTCCAGGCAAGAAGAAGCCAGAAACTCCTAGAAAGCACTAGTCTATTTCATCACACACAAGTGGTATTGCATCAGATCATGTTTTTCGACAGACATACCACCAGAGGGTGCTAAATGATGAACAAAATAAACAAATAGCTGACCAGTAAGGCAGCACAAATGGTATGTAACAAATTTCCATTTACAAATGATATACAGTACTTTACATAAAATACTCATACTGTTGTAGCCATTTTCTACAAATATAATTTAAGATAATCTGAATCAATATTCTGTTTGAGATGTTTGGGTTTGAAGTATTTTCTGTTCCGTGTTGTAATGTGGAATGAAGGTTTGGCCAGTGACTAATGACGCGATAGAATGGTGTTTTCTCATTGGCTGCTGTGTGTATAGTATAAATACATTGTGAGCCCGCGAAACGGCAGAAGCCACTGGACCTTGATGCAACACAGTCTTTTGACCAGCGCACTAATTTCGGTTAGTTTACTAAGAAAAGTCGCAAGTCTATTATTTTTCTATTTTGTATGATTTCAATTTGTAATAAAGATACCAAAAAGAATTTAGCTTCAAGACTTTTGCTTTCCGATGTCGGTGTGTTGCGTGCAAAAACTTTGAGGTCCGAAGCTAGTGAGGCAGCCAGCTGCTGCACCCACAGCAAAGTCAAAAGACCAGCCATTTCTCTCGGGAGCTAACCTGCTGTTCAGACGGCGCACCTGCGAGTTCGGTCGGGAAGACAGTTTGGAGTTCGAGTTGAAGCCCCGAGAATACCTGAGAAAAGCTTGCGGAATGGAGATTTCCCTGGATCAGGTCTGATATTCTTTATTGACTCTTGTAACCTTTTGGCGATGCTGGCGCAGACCATCGTCTGAAAGTGAAAGTAAATGTTCACTGGATATTCTACTACGAAAGCCATCGGGTTTTAATGGAATAAATTCGGCACATGTAGAAGCTCTTTTCACAACGAATTAGACGCATTAGAAGAGTTAGAAGCTGTGGATAATTCGAAGAATTGTGGCAGTTTACGTGTAAAGGATTCCGTAGCTAAACAAGATGGCAGAGAAAAGTGCAGCCGCACGTCATGACCAAAAGAGGGCGCCAAAGCCCACAGAAAAGGCTGTAGGGGAGACAATCAACCGGCTGAAAGGAGAAAGAAGGGGAAAATTTGCTCAATTAACCAGGCAAAAGAATGACTTAGAAAAATTGAAGTAAAATGAAGATAATGTTAAATCCATAAAAGATAAAGCATTTCTGATGTTTGAAAAATACTTCGGAGAGTACGAAAGCCTCAATGAACAATTGTGTGAATTAATGGATGAAGAAGAAATTCAATCAGATCAAGATGCTTTTGAGACAAGGCATTCAGAATTCAAGCAGTTCTTACAAGAAATGAATAGGTGGATTTCAGATGTGCTTAGAGACCCTCAAGAAGAGGAAGAAGGTATTTGGCCACAGGATAGTGCATCTAAGTCCAATTCAGTTTTAAGCTGTACTTCCAGCATTAATTCTGCAAAGCTAAAAATCAAAGCAGAACGCGAAGCACTATTAGAAAGAGCTGCTGCAATGAAAAAGAAAGAAGCACTAGAGCAGGAGGAAATCCGCCTGAGATTAAAGAAAGAGCAATTAGAAATTGAAACTGAACTTGCTGCTTCAGATGCCAGATTGAAGGTGTATGAGGAATTTGAAGATGCTCGTGAGTCAATGGATGATCTCCGTAATACACTGCCAAGATTTAAAGCAGAACCCCTGGCTAGTAGACATGAAAAGCATCGTGTTGCCAGTGGTTACGTGCATCATGGAGCTAGTGAGCTTTCTCTTGTTTTCATCCCAAAGCCAGCCGTGCAATTTGGTGCTTCAGACAGAAGAAAGCCATTGTCAAGTGGTGCTGCCAGCAGTACCCCGCGTCCTGATCGCCATGACCACACGGATACGTCTACAGACAACCTACAGGAAGTGGTGCAGCGGCAAAATGAAGTCACTGAGATGCTCATTAAACAGCAGAGTTTGTCCCAACTCCCTCATAGAGACCTACCAACATTTACAGGAGACCCTCTGACATATAGATCCTTCATTAGGGCCTTCGAACATGCAATTGATAGCAAGACAGATAGCTATCGAGATCGGTTGTACTACCTTGAACAGTTCACGAGTGGAGAGCCGCTTGATCTCATTCGTAGCTGTGAGCACATGAGACCAGACAAGGCTTACAGAGAAGCTAGAGCATTGCTTGATCGTTACTATGGAGACAAACTGACCATCGCCACAGCGTGCATCAAGAAGGCAATGGAATGGCCTCAGATAAAGCCTGAAGACAGAAAAGGATTGAATACCTTTGCATTGTTATTGATTGGATGTTGTAACACAGTGAATGATGTGGACTACATGGACGAAATGAATAATCCCACTAACATGAAGTGCATTATATCCAAGCTTCCATTCAAATTGAAGGAAAGATGGAGGAGCTATGCTTATAACATTCAAGAAAAAAGAGGAAAAAGAGCCAGATTTCCTGACTTAGTGGAGTTTGTTTACCATCAAGCGAAAGTCGCAAATGATCCACTGTTTGCAGATATCCTAGACTCCACCTTTGGAAATCAGAAAAGCATGAAAAAGAAACCAAGCCCTGTGAAAGCTGAGTCCAAGAGAAGCAGCTTTGCTGTGAATGTATCTACCACAGAGAAAGATGCAGGTAAAGGTCAGTCAGAGAAGAAAACAGCCACAGTTAAGTCTGCAAATGTTTTCCAAAGTCCCTGTCTTTACTGCCAGAAGAACCACGCACTGAACGTGTGCAACAAGATCACAGGCGAACCTTTCAAAGAAAGAATACAGTTCTTGAAAACAAACGGTCTTTGCTTCAGCTGCCTGACAGCAGGTCACTTGGCCACGGACTGTAAGAAGAAAGTTTCATGCCCAGAGTGCTCCCACAAACACCCAGCTATCCTGCATGTGGCAAAAGAAGACGCCGCATCGGCCCAGAACAGCGCAGATGACAGTTCACAAGGCACAGGAGAAGTCACAAGTGCTCTCGTGTCTGCGGGCTGTAGAAGAGCGGACCACACTGGGGCTGGGAACAGTGAGAGTATACTGTCCATTGTACCTGTGCAGATAAAGCACAAGAAAGGCACAAAGATAGTCAAGACCTACGCATTCCTAGATCCAGGAAGCACAGCGACTTTCTGCACTGAAGCTTTGGCGAACCAGTTGAACATAGGAGGCAGAAAGACAGAGTTCCTTCTCCGCACCATAGTACAAGAGCAGAAAGTGAGTAGCTATGTGCTTACTGATTTGGAGGTGTGTGGCTTAGAGGAGCAAGAATACATTCAGCTGCCCAGTGTGCATACTCAGCCAGATTTACCTGCGAAGAAAGCCAACATACCACAAGAGACAGATTTGGTGAAGTGGCCTTGCCTGAGTCTGGTCCATCTCCCAAAACTTGAAGCAGAAATTCGCCTTCTCATCGGCGCCAATGCATATAAAGCTATGGAGCCGTGGGAGATTATTAGTAGCCAGAATGACGGACCATGTGCCGTGAAAACAGCGCTTGCTTGGGTTGTCAGTGGGCCAATTAGCAGATGTCAAGAGAAAGAGTCAGATGATGACGAAAGACCAAGTTTTCTTGTCAACCACATCTCCGTGATGAACATTAGAGACATGTTGATGAAGCACTACAATGCCGATTTTCCTGAAAAACGGTGTGAGGACAAGCGAGAAGACTCTCAACATGACAAGCAGTTCATGCATGCTGTGACTACATCAGCACAGCTCGTTGATAGTCACTACTGCATCAAGCTGCTTCTGAAAGATGATAAGGTGAAGATGCCATGCAATCGTGGTATTGCTGAACAGAGACTTAACTCCTTGAAGAGAAAGTTCAATAGGAACCCAGACTTCTTTCAGGAGTACAAGACCTTCATGAACAAAATACTGGAGAAAGGCTATGAAACAAGAGTTCCATTAGAGCAGTTGAGAGGAGTGTGGTTCATCCCGCACCACGGGGTGTATCATCCAAAAAAGAGAAAGCTGCGAGTCGTCTTTGACTGCGCAGCAAGGTATCAAGGCATGTCATTGAATCATCAATTGTTGCAAGGGCCTGAGCAAACAAACACCCTCATAGAAGTGTTGCAGAGATTTAGACAGGAGCCCATTGCCGTGATGGCAGATATCGAGTCTATAGTCTATCAGGTGCGGGTTCCAGACACAGACGCTGATCTGCTACACTTTCTGTGGTGGCCAGGCGGCGATGTGAATAGAGAAGCACCTGAGTACAGAATGTTTGTGCATCTGTTTGGTGCTACGTCATCCCCCAGTTATGCATCGTATGCACTGAGAAGAACGTCAGAAGATGCAGCGACTGAGACCACACCAGGGGCTACGCAGACTGTCCTCAAGAACTTCTATGTTGATGACTGCTTGAAGTCGGTCGTCACGGAAGATCAAGCAGTTGCTCTCGTGAAGGAGCTGATGACATTGTGCGCTAGAGGTGGGTTCCACTTGACCAAGTGGATCAGCAACAGTAGAGCCCTGCTGTGCTCCATCCCTGGCTACGAACGAGCAGATGAAGTTAAAGATCTTGACTTGGAGAACGATGAACTACCTGTGGAACGAGCACTAGGCGTGCAGTGGTGCACTAGTTCAGACAACTTTAAGTTCAAGATACACCTTTCAGGAAAACCGTGTACAAGACGAGGCATCTTATCTGTTGTCAGTTCGGTGTCCAATCCAATGGGCTTTCTGGCGCCTCTCCTCTTACCCATCAAGCTCATTCTGAGAGATCTCTGCAAAGGGAAAAGTGGTTGGGATGAAGAGATCCATAACAAGCCACGCAAAACATGGCTGACGTGGCTAACAAACCTCGACAAGCTTTCAGAACTGGAAGTCAGCAGATGTTTCAAGTCTGCCACGTTTGGGCCAACCAAGACTGCCCAGATCCACAGTTTTTCTGACGCCAGTCAAGATGGATATGGCGTTGTGTCGTATCTCTTGTCGACGAATGGCTAAGGTGAAAAACACGTAACCTTCCTGATGGGAAAGTCTAGAGTCGCTCCGCTCAAACAGATCACGATTCCTATATTGGAGTTGACAGCAGCGATGGTTGCAGTCAAGATTGATCGGATGCTGAGAGAAGAACGCGAAGTTCCCCTGATGGAATCGGTCTTCTGGACAGATAGTACAACAGTACTAAAGTACATTGAAAATGATGCCCTTCGTTTCAAAACGTTTCTGGCAAATCGAGTTTCGTACATTAGAGAGGCGACAACTTTGTCTCAGTGGAAGTATGTCAACACCTCACAAAACCCTGCAGATCAGGCCTCAAGAGGTTTGAAGATTGAAAGCTTCATGAAAAGTAAGAGCTGGTTTCAGGGGCCTAGCTTCCTGCCAAATGAAGCTGAGTGGCCAGAACAACCTGAACAGTGTACTTACCCGACAGAAAATGACGTTGAGGTGAAGACGTCCGCTGCAGTGTCATGCACAAGTCCAGACGAGTGCACAGATCCATTTAACCAGCTTGTGGAGTATTACTCGAGTTGGCATAAGCTGAAGAAGGCAACAGCTTGGATTCTGCACCAAAAAGATATATCAAAACACTTCATATCAAAACAAGAGGAATAAGATCAAACACAGAAGAGTTACTGCACATCCTACAGGAAAATGATGTGCATGTAGCTTCAATAAATGAAACATTCCTCTATGGACTATGGAGTTAGATTTGTCTCAAAAGTATCTGCAAATGCACAGATGGTGATCTACAAATATTCCTTGATTCGCACGCGTGTTTTGCTATCCACAAACACAAATGTCCTATTTGTAACTTGTATGGTAACTTTTACAAATATATGTGTATTTATAAATATATCATTTTCCGTTTGTGAAAAAAAAAAATGGCATTTGTAAAACTGAAACTTATGTTTGTGAAATGTGATTCAGCATTTGTCGATCACCAATTACATGCATGCATCGCTTTCCTTAATTACATATTTTTGAGACATTCTTTCCGCGAAATCCACACAGATCCACAAATGCATAGCTCGTGATTCGCAAATACGTCGACATTCCCTTCCAGTTGATGGCGGTGTTGTTCCGTGCATCGACGTAGCAAATAGCTGACTTGACCAATGACTAGACTGCGTTTACATGCACACCATTATTCTTGTATTAATCGGAATATGAGTGTACTCCAAAGTGAACGAAAATAAAGGCAGTGGCTATTTTTACGCCAGTCGTAATCTTACTCCAATTTGCTATTCTTACGAGCTTCCGTATGATCATGCGCAATGTAGGAAATCTGGACTTAGACTTTCGAACGCATACATGCCAACTCTACCGTTTTTGGCAGTAGACTACCGCTTTCGGGGCGTTTCATTCTGAAAAAAAAACGCCCCAAACGCGGTAGTCTACTGCCAAAAGCAGTAGAGTTGGCATGTATGCGAACATTATATTTGCTGAAAATCCAATGTTGAGATTGGACCTAAGTGGTGGATATGCTAAGTAACATGTAAACGGGAATATTCCCATCGCTCAGCGCATATAAACAGCTTATTCGGAATATTAGCCTACCTTAACCCGAATATGGACCTTAATCGGAATATGGTGGTGTGCATGTACAAGTAGTCAATGCACGGAACAACACCGCCATCAACTGGAAGGGAATGTCGATGTATTTGTGAATCATGAGCTATACATTTGTGGATCTGTGTGGATTTCGCGGAAAGAATGTCTCAAAAATACGTTATTGAGGAAAGCGATGCATGCGTGTAATTGGTGATCCACAAATGCTAAATCACATTTCACAAACATAATTTTCAGTTTCACAAATGCCATTTTTTTTTTCACAAACGGAAAACGATATATTTACAAATACACGTGTATTTGTAAAAATTACCATACAAGTTACAAATAGGAAATTTGCGTTTGTGGATAGCAAAACACGCGTGCGAATCAAGGAATATTTGTAGATCACTGTCTGTGCATTTGCAGATACTTTTGAGACAAATCTAACTCCATATTCCTCTCCCCTCACATCAACTTCTCCCTACCAGGATATGACATTTTAAGAAGTGACAGACCGCAGGGAAAATGTGGAGGAGTGGCTCCGCTTATTAAAAGACCATTAGTTTACAATGAAACCACTATCTCATTGAGTCCTGAACAAGCCCAGAACAACGAATTTGTTGCTGCAAGAATTAAGCTCTCTCCAAGCTCCAGCATACTCCTTATGTCAAATTATTGTCCCCCTGGTGTTACTCCCTCCCCACATCTTTTTCAAGAAACCCTCTCAAAAGAAAAGACGGCTGTAATAATTGGAGATTTTAATGCCAAACACCCATCCTTTAATAATAAAACTAAAAATCAGTCTGGTATTATACTGAATAAAATAATCCAGCAGTCTGATCTAGTTTTACTGAACAATGATGAACCAACACATTATTGTTCCACACACAACTCGGTGGATATTTTAGATCTCTGCTTTGTTACCCTAGATCTCACAGGAAAAGTGACCCGGTTTGCTGTCTGTGCAGATATTGGCAGTGATCATCTCCCATTATTCACATAATTTAATTTGGAAGTCCAATCTGCTCCACGGAAACCAAAATATGACTACAAAACTGCAAACTGGGAGGCATTCAAACTTTCAACCAACAACCAGAGTGCCAATCTTCCTCCTTGTGACCCTGAGCCCTCCTCGATTGACCAACGAGCTCTATTGCTGGGACAAATTCTCCGCACAGCCAGGGAAAGTTCAATAAGTCTTAAAGGAGATCCAAAAAGTTCAAAGAATCTCCCACCTTCTCTGATGCATCTTATAAAAACAAAAAGAAAACTAAGGAGAGAATTTATGACAACAAGGTCTCCAGAGATTAAACAAAGAGTCAACCAAATGCAAAAACAAATATGGAGAGAAATCAGGAGGGAGAGAGAAAGAACAGTGGGTAAATTCTACAAGGACTTAAATAACGACCCAAATCCGAAGACATTCTGGCAGAAAATTTATCAACTAAACGGAAGGAAAAACCAAACCAACATCTCAGCATTAAGGCATAATGGCCAGATAATTGAGGAAGAGGAAGAAAAGGCTAATGTTTCTGTAGAACCCACAGAACAATACCAACGGCGGAAATTGCAGGGGGCGAAGGCTCCACGTGTTCTTTTGGCTGGCGCTAACTCGCGCGACCTCCTGGCCGGTGCGAATCACAATAAAATGGATCTCTTTTCTCCGTTCGAAGAACGGGGCACAAAAGCACAACGGTTAAAATTAATCTGACTCCACAGTAAATTTAGAATACCAAATTGAGTTATACCCTCGTTAAATATCTGACTCCAAAGTAGAATTAGAATTTATAGTTTAGGGACACATGCGTGAATCTCGGGTCGATTATACCTCGAACTCTTAAAAGACAACCGCCGTCACTCCATGAATGTTCCCGGGTTTTAACACCATGTCCGGATCCCAGGTTCGTTGGTTAGATTAGAGGTTGGAAGTCAGCCATCACTGCAACAGCATCTTTTGGCGTGAATACAGCGAACCCAGATCTATGCACGCCCATGGGTTCCTTCAGGGAATTTTAACAGATAACCAACTTTTCGTCCATGGGTTTCCTTAAGGCTAAAATCCCAGAACCGGCAATACATAAACCCTTTATGTAAGTAGATCATGATCGTCTCTCCAACTTAATAAAAGAAATTCCCATAACTGGGCCGCTGGCCAGTCGTTCCTCGGTTGGGATTAACCTCCTAGTTATCCGCCGCAATGGGGCTAGAAAGAATGTACAAGTGTAAGTCACGGTGACCGCGCAAGCTTAACAAGAATAACAATAATTTATTCACCAGGTAGACAAGAGCTTAAATCAAACAAATCAACATTAAGCCAATTACAAGTTACACACAATTTAGAAAAGGAGAATAAAGTCAAACCTGGAGGAAAAGGCTACTCACGCACTTACATGCGCGGGGAGAGATCGGATACGATCTTCCCTGACTATATAGATTGGCTACATACGGCATAGGGATGCGTATGGGAAGTCGACTACGATCTTCCCCGAACCGCTCATTTCTCTTTCCTATAAACCAAACCAGCTACCCCCTCCTCCAACCAGAGAGCCCCATAAGTTAAGCAGGTGGGATATCGGGTTACAGGTCTCAGGACTGAGACAGAGTTAGGCCATTTGGCTGTAAAGGAGGGGTCATTCAGACAAAAGGAACTACACTTTATTACCCGAGAGGAGATTTTACCTTACCCAAATTTAGGGAGTTTCTAAAAGTGAATGAACTATAATTTCATTTGATATGAAACATATGCCATTCAACTCCTCGAATTGTAACAAAAACATACATATCAAACAAGCCAGGAAAATGTATGAATATGATGCAGTTGTCATGAAAAAGTCTTAAGCTGAATTATTATACAGGAAAATTGTGTTGTAAGTACAGAAGTGATTTCTGAGCAGTATATTGAACATATGAGCATATTGTGACATTCCCAGAGGTTTGGATTATTTAAAACTGATAAGTTAGGGTCCAGTCTTACAACAGATGACTGAGGGCAATATAGAGCATTGGGTAAGCCAAAGGCCTCCCATGCAGGGTGACATCAAAGGCGCAGAAACCATGCAAACCCCCACTCCCAGCTCAGAAGCCGGGTTTATTGCCTCCTGTCCAGCCATTCACACATACAGCTTGATCACACTTTGCATCCCCCAGTTCAGGTCTCCAGTCTCTTACAGGCATTAACCACCCCCACTTCCCTTCACGCAAAACCCGAAAAACAACAACCTGTCCTCAGGAACTCAGCAATTTGTTATATTGCATGGCGTTGAAGTGTTTTGATGCTCAGAAGGCCCGCCAGTCTTGCTGCATTGTCACAGATGCACTCATCGGCGCCAGCGGTGCTCCAACCCCCCTTTTCCCATCTTACATTTTTAAAGAGCACCTGAAGAACGTTCATTCATGTCCAGGCGACCCTCTATTTGATCCCGAGTGGATGGAAATTGTAGGACAACAGGTTAGTCTGCTTATTCATCTGCCCATAAGAAATAACGATACCAATAACCCTCTAATTAAAGTGGTCGCAATAATTGAACTCCAAGAACATTTTAAAAAACTCAAAATGTGAGTATGTGAACATTTTTGCTGGGTTTATTAAGCCTTGAAGAGGACCTGTTTGAGACCTCATTAGAGATAATTTGATTGGTTCTCCAGTTTGTGCCTGGGCCCCTTCTGTCTTTTGTTTCTCTGATAGGCCTCCGTAATAGTCCTAGGGTGTAGGCCATTAGCCTTTTGTCTTGCCTAATGGGTGGTTCTTTTGTTATTTTAAAAGGCTCTAATTTTCATGATTAAAGCTACTCAGAGTGCTAGTAGCCAGGTATGTGGTGCTTGTGTATCTTTTGTGTAATTCTGTCCCAGCAATCAGTAATCACTGGAGGCTCTGGCAGGTTAGGTTTAGGAAAATGATCTTCCTTTCCCAAGTTTCCCCTTATGAGGTGGTTTGTAAGTTCACCAATTGTGGACTAAGGTGGAAAAGGGGGCTTAAGAAGGGCCTAAATAATCCCAAATTTCACATTTTAATTCACATATTGGGTACATCCATGAAACTTTGCTCAGACATAGCCCAGGGTCTCCTGACTAAGTATCCATGGTTCTTAAGTTCACCAATTGTGGACTAAGGTATTTAAGAAAGGGCCAAAGGGCCTAATTAGCCCCCAAACAGATTTAATTCGCACTTCGAGTACATTCGCCTAAACTCTGCTAAAATGGTCACTCCGGGGGCCTATTCAAGAATGGGCATTTCTTAAGTGGCCATTTTGTAGAGAAGGGGGTTGAGAAGGGCGTAAGTAACACCCAATTTCGCATAATTGACACCTTGAGTACATGTACATCCATGAAACTTCACTCCAACGTAGCCCTGTCGGATTTCACAGTGAATACATGTACATAGATACAGACCTATACACAAGTAAACAGAAACAAGACATCCGTATCTCAACATTGTCACTTTTTATTTAGGATATTTTATACACGTACAAATGTATGAAATCTGAAAAACGTTACTAAACTGGCATTTCCAAATCAGCGTCAGTCATCCTTATTTGCCTATTTTGTGAAGTAAACCACTTATACAAGCCACTTGATGTCATGCGGCCTTTCTCCTCATGTGATGAACCCCACCAGCGGTGCTAACATTTAAGTAAGAATCATCAAAAAGAGAAGCCGGCAAAATACCGGCTATTCCCCGTACGCGGACTGTCTTTGGGGAAAGTGCCTTCAAAGCATTCGCACCCTCGTCCTGGTATAAATTACAGAATCATCTTAAATTGGACTACCTCCCAAGTATGGAAGATTTTAAAGCTAGGATCAAGGACTATTTGACTACTGCATGCACATGTCCTCTTACCGAACGCAGTTGGTGATTATAATGTAATGATGTGATTTGCCAAACTGTTTTAACTGTTTTTATGTTTGTTTTGTTGTTGTTATTTCAAGTGTGTACTTTATGTGGAACTACTGTGCTGCTCTCTTGGCCAGGATCCCCTTGCAAAAGAGATTCTGAATCTCAATGAGATTATTCCTGGTTAAATAAAGGTTAATAAAGAAATAAAAAATACCGGTATGTCTAGATTTGCATCTATCTCAGTTGGTTTTACACGCATCATAATGCACAAAGCTGTGGTGCAAAATTATTATTGACGCTAATTTAACGATGAATAATGACATTAATGGGCTATATATTCGTCCATCAACTGGTTATCTAAAATACACAAACACTATAACACAACTTCCAGCACAGCATGGCTTCCACAATAATCATCCTAAGCCAGTTCTGTCAATGGCTGATACAAAGACCAATGATCAAAGTCCAAGAATGCTGGACTATAACAGTACCAACGAAGGAACACCGGTTTTGGTCATAATCTGTATAACAGCTGCTGGTATTCAAGTTGTATTTTAACATGGCCGTTCATCACTGTGGTCGTCCTCCGTATCTTCCTCTTGACTTGCGTCACCGTCTTCATCTGAAGAAGATGGTTCAAAGCTGTCATTGCTCTCCTCTGCATCATCCACTTCATTCTTATCTGGTACAAGTGCATCTGGTAACTGAGGGCCATGACTACAAAACTGCAAACTGGGAGGCATTCAAACTTTCAACCAACAACCAGAGTGCCAATCTTCCTCCTTGTGACCCTGAGCCCTCCTCGATTGACCAACGAGCTCTATTGCTGGGACAAATTCTCCGCACAGCCAGGGAAAGTTCAATAAGTCTTAAAGGAGATCCAAAAAGTTCAAAGAATCTCCCACCTTCTCTGATGCATCTTATAAAAACAAAAAGAAAACTAAGGAGAGAATTTATGAAAACAAGGTCTCCAGAGATTAAACAAAGAGTCAACCAAATGCAAAAACAAATATGGAGAGAAATCAGGAGGGAGAGAGAAAGAACAGTGGGTAAATTCTACAAGGATTTAAATAACGACCCAAATCCGAAGACATTCTGGCAGAAAATTTATCAACTAAACGGAAGGAAAAACCAAACCAACATCTCAGCATTAAGGCATAATGGCCAGATAATTGAGGAAGAGGAAGAAAAGGCTAATGTTTTTAAAGAGCACCTGAAGAACGTTCATTCATGTCCAGGCGACCCTCTATTTGATCCCGAGTGGATGGAAATTGTAGGACAACAGGTTAGTCTGCTTACTCATCTGCCCATAAGAAATATCGATACCAATAACCCTCTAATTAAAGTGGTCACAATAATTGAACTCCAAGAACACTTTAAAAAACTCAAAGTGTGAGTATGTGAACATTTTTTGCTGGGTTTATTAAATCTTGAAGAGGACCTGCTTGGACCTCATTAGAGATAATTTGATTGGTTCTCCAGTTTGTGCCTGGGCCCCTTCTGTCTTTTGTTTCTCTGATAGGCCTCCGTAATAGTCCTAGGGTGTAGGCCATTAGCCTTTTGTCTTGCCTAATGGGTGGTTCTCTTGTTATTTTAAAAGGCTCTATTTTTCATGATTAAAGCTACTCAGAGTGCTAGTAGCCAGGTATGTGGTGCTTGTGTATCTTTTGTGTAATTCTGTCCCAGCAATCAGTAATCACTGGAGGCTCTGGCAGGTTAGGTTTAGGAAAATGATCTTCCTTTCCCAAGTTTCCCCTTATGAGGGCCCCTTGGGAAAGAAAAGTTTGCATAGGCCATTCAGTGTACTGGAGCCTTTATATTAGTCCAGGAGCCCAGAAACATTTAATTCACATCTCGAATACAAAAGGTTTGACACCTGGAATTGGTAGGACTGGCCTTGGAAACCCCCAAACGGCCTTTATAAAGTTCCGCAATTGTGGACTACCACTAGGGGGAGCCCTTCGAAGTAGCCCCCCAAACAGATTTAATTTACACTTCGAGTACATCCACCAAACCTCTGCCAAAATGGTCGCTCTGGGGGCCTATTCAAGAATTGGCATTTCTTAAGTGGACATTTTGTGGAAAAGGGGGCTTAAGAAGGGCCTAAATAATCCCAAATTTCACATTTTAATTCACATCTTGAGTACATCCATGAAACTTTGCTCAGACATAGCCCAGGGTCTCCTGACTAAGCATCTATGGTTCTTAAGTTCACCAATTGTGGACTAAGGTATTTAAGAAAGGGCCAAAGGGCCTAATTAGCCCCCAAACAGATTTAATTCGCACTTCGAGTACATTCGCCAAAACTCTGCCAAAATGGTCACTCCGGGGGCCTATTCAAGAATGGGCATTTCTTAAGTGGCCATTTTGTAGAGAAGGGGGTTGAGAAGGGCGTAAGTAACACCCAATTTCGCATAATTGACACCTCGAGTACATGTACATCCATGAAACTTCACTCCAACGTAGCCCTGTCGGATTTCACAGTGAATACATGTACATAGATACAGACCTATACACAAGTAAACAGAAAAAAGACATCCGTATCTCAACATAGTCACTTTTTATTTAGGATATTTTATACACTTACAAATGTATGAAATCTGAAAAACGTTACTAAACTGGCATTTCCAAATCAGCGTCAGTCATCCTTATTTGCCTATTTTGTGAAGTAAACCACTTATACAAGCCACTTGATGTCATGCGGCCTTTCTCCTCATGTGATTAACCCCACCAGCGGTGCTAACATTTAAGTAAGAATCATCAAAAAGAGAAGCCGGCAAAATACCAGTATGTCTAGATTTGCATCTATCTCTGTTGGTTTTACGCGCATCATAATGCACAAAGCTGTGGTGCAAAATTATTATTGACGCCAATTAAACAATGAATAATGACGTTAATGGGCTATATATTCGTCCATCAACTGGTTATCTAAAATACACAAACACTATAACACAACTTCCAGCACAGCATGGCTTCCACAATAATCATCCTTAGCCAGTTCTGTCACTGGCTGATACAAAGACCAATGATCAAAGTCCAAGAATGCTGGACTATAACAGTACCAACGAAGGAACACAGGTTTTGGTCATAATCTGAATAACAGCTGCTGGTATTCAAGTTGTATTTTCACATGGCCGTTCATCACTGTGGTCGTCCTCCGTATCTTCCTCTTCACTTGCGTCACCGTCTTCATCTGAAGAAGATGGTTCAAAGCTGTCATTGCTCTCCTCTGCATCATCCACTTCATTCTTATCTGGTACAAGTGCATCTGGTAACTGAGGGCCATCAAACCAAATGGGTCTGTAGACACCATCGTCTCGTGTCCAACCATCATCTTCTGAAGGGTGTTGCTCAAGGTCAGATTTGTCTGCATTAGCCCACATTTAGCACCTTCTCTGCTGCGGAAATCTGGATTCCACTCATCAATTATTCCACCAACCTGGAACCCCGCCAGAAGTCCAACCTGGAAGAAATTAATGAGCAAATATGCCGAAACATGCCTCAGATCCTGAAGCTTCCAGAGGGGGACTTCCGTTCTACACAGGACAACATCCACTGGACAGACAGGACAGCCAGCAAGATGTTGGACCATTAGCTCCAGCATTTAAACTGAAGATCCACACAAACCCAAACACAAACAGGGAGGGGAATAAGAACATCATACTTCTGGCCAGAAACCTCACGCCAACACAGGACCAACTAAGTCTTTTAGCCAAAGGGTTATCATTTATACCCACCACAAACACACACAAAAAACAAAAAGAAACCCTCGAGGGAGAAACCCAGGAATTTCACAGGAAGTTAAAACTGGCGGCCTTCTTCGAGGGATCAGAAAACACACAAAACACACCATTCATTCCAAAGTCCACCTGGGAACCAAGGACCAATCAAATCCCAGAGGAAATCACACAGATCATAAAAAACAACAACACCCTGATCAAGGCACTGAACCTACAGGCTTACAAGGACAAAAACAACCTCAGCAGAGGGGAGAGGCAAGCCCTACACCAACTGGCAAAAAACAAACAAATCATCTTAAAGCCAGCGGTTAAGGGGAGTGCTGTAGTTATCATGGACAGACCACAATACATACATGAGGCCAACAGACAGCTAAACAACACAGCACACTACAGAAAACTAACTAGACCAATATCCAGACACAGCCCAGGAAATACATAACATAATACAAACACTTTTAGAGGACAA
This sequence comes from Gymnothorax javanicus, assembly GCA_029692085.1. Classification (NCBI taxonomy): domain Eukaryota; kingdom Metazoa; phylum Chordata; class Actinopteri; order Anguilliformes; family Muraenidae; genus Gymnothorax; species Gymnothorax javanicus. The sequence continues at coordinate 3,676,569 of CM056197.1, forward strand.
TTATATCACCAAAAAACAGAGCTTTTATCTCAGGGGAGAGGACAGTCCTAGACCGAGGATTTTCTACCTCCATCCCAAAATACACAAACCACCACAGTCCTGGACCATAACATATGAGGTCCCAGCAGGGAGACCCATTGTTTCAGACGGCAACAGTGAATCCTACAGGATCGCTGAATATATAGACTATTTCCTCACCCCACTATCCACAAAACACGACAGCTACATTAAGGACACATACGACTTTATACACAAAATAAAAAACAGCAAAATAGCACAGGAAGCCATCCTGTTTACAATAGACATAGACAGCTTGTACACAAACATAAACGCAGTGGCGGGACTAACAGCGGTAAAAGCCTGGATGGAGAAGTACCCGGACGACAATCGGCCGGACACACCTCTCCTGCAACTCCTGGAAATCAGCCTCACCAAGAATGATTTCGAATTCAACAAGGACTTCTTCCTGCAGATCAGTGGCACGGCTATGGGCAAAAAATTTGCACCAGCATATGCCAACATTTACATGGCACATTGGGAGGAGACTGTTTTTGAAAAATGCCCCAAACTACCCACCAATTACTTTAGATACTTAGATGACATATGGGGAACATGGACACATAGCCTAGAAGACTTCAAAAACTCCATTCAAAGGTATTCTTTAAAGACACAGACACGCATGCATTTACACAAAAACAGTCTCCATCCAAAACACACTTTCAAAGGCCTGATCTCATCACAATTGCTCAGGTACCACAGGATTTGTACACAAACAACAGATTTTGAGGAGGCTACCCAGAGCCTCTTCAAAGCACTGAAACCCAGGGGTTACACTAAATCTTTCCTCGGACAGATCCGGAAGAACTTCTTGACCACAAGATCCAAGGAAGATAATCCCACTTATCACCACCTACTCAGCATTTGAAGTCCCTCATCCTCAGGGACAGATACGGCATGGCCGGTTCGGCAGAGCGAACTCTCACTCAATTATTAGTTAAGGCTTTTTAGTTCGGTAATGCCTGTATTTATACTTTGTACATTCTCCTTCTAAGGAGGTTTTACATAAATAAATAAATAAATAAATAAATAAATAAATAAATAAGGAGGCCCATCAGAGAAACAAAAGACAGAAGGGGCCCAGGCACAAACTAGAGAACCAATCAAATTATCTCTAAAGAGGTCTCAAACAGGTCCTCTTCAAGGCTTAATAAACCCAGCAAAAAATGTTCACATACTCACACCCGAGGAAGCCTGAGATAAGACGAAACGTTGTGTCGACCCACGCGCTTTGGAAGACAGCAGAGATAGAATCCTTTCAACAACCTGAAGGAATCAACCCGCTGCTTATTCCTTAAAGAGCAAAAATTTCCAGCCTTCATTACAAAAGGACCCCAGGAGGAGCTCTGCAGCAGCCCTACACAGACTGCACTATCCTGTGGTGGAAACCTAACGGTGCCAACAAAGCCACAGGGTGACAGTCCTGGTAAGTACAGACTGCATTGAGAAGCGTCAACCTTGAGTTGACAGCATGCTATCGATCAGTCAAACCCTACACCGCCGCTTGCACTAAAAAAACACACCAAAAATCACCACAATAGGGCTGCATTTTTATTTTAATAATCGAGTATTCTATCGAATATTCTCTCGATTAATCGAGTAATCAAATAAGTAATAGCGCGTGCTTGGTCAATTATTTTATTAAATCAGCTTTGTTTTATTCAAGCGCAATAGTAATATTTAAAAGAGAAAATAAGACAGGTCTCTTAAATGGAAAGCCAATTGTTGAATTTTTTGAGCATGCTTTTATTTATACTGTTGTGCTTTATTTTTTCTCTTGCTTAGATTTTTTATGTGCTTATTGTTATTGCTTTTTATTGGTGCTTATCTCACTTTTAAAATAAGCTAAAGCCATGGTGGTTCAGGTGGAAAACATTTATGATTTTTCTTTTATCAAAGATCTAAAATGGGTCAATCAACCCCTAAAAACAGCAATATGAAAAGGCTCATATTTAATATGATACATCAAACTTCAAACAAAAGGAGTGTACTATCACACTTTTTTCCCTCTGATATCCTGCAGCGCCTGACACACTGCAGGTCATCAGAAGCAAAGGGCAGGAAGAGAGGAGAGTGTGTGTAACTAACCTAATTATGACACGAATGAAGCCCATACTTGGACAAATTGACCGCAGGGCTTTATTTTCTGCGGCTTATTAATTTCTTGAACAAAACTTTGCTTATGTAGGGACACAAAGCCACCAAACTGTTTGACGTCTTCGGCCAGTCGTTAAATATTGCCTTAACTAACTAGCGGTCTTTAACAGCCTTAATCACGACTAGACAAAACATTAACTTATGTAAAATGCAACTGCTAACGTTTGTTACCTTGTTGTGTTGTTCCACTCAATGATCTGAATTCATAGACTGGATGTTTTTGGTTCAAGTGCTGCAATATTGATGAAGTGCTTTTGAGGCAAGCTAATTCAGTTTTACAGCAGAGGCACTGCACTATATTTTTTCAACGTGTAGAGATCCCACACTTTGGACATTTTCTGTCTCTTTAGCTGGGGTGTCTGTTGTTTTGGCTCTCAATTTTCTTTTTTCTCATACTCCGTGATCTTTGCAGTTCGCGCTCGCGCTTCATTCCATTCACGTTACAGCTACCGTACTGATGCGCATATAAGCACAACGGCTATAATTGAGACCAAATACGTTTTTCCTCGCTCAAAACCATTTTCACATACAGGCACTTCCCACACAATTTTGAATTACAATTGAACAAAATGGACTTCAACTTAAATCAGGTATCAGTTGCTGTGCTCCACAGCGCCTTAGGGGGAGTGCATTTTTATTGGAGGATGTTGTCCCCATAAGCACAGATGCTGTTGGCATTCGACAAAACGTCAAAATACAAAATATTGTGCACATGGGGATCATATGATCTTTAGCTGTACGAACTTACCTGGGATACATTGTTGTAGGAAAACAAAACTTAGTCCAAGCAAGTGTTCCAAGCACAAAGTGTTCCACTGACCCATGCAAATCTATCTCCCAAAAAATAGATCCATTCTCCAGAGTTTGATGTAATTGGGTTTATTGTAAATCCATCCAGATGAAGCACAAAGAAACCCAGGCTGGTCTGCGCAAACCACATAGCATCCATTCTTCATCAATCACCCCACGCCGACTGCCCTCTGGCTGTCCGAACCCTCATATTTATTGGCCTTTTGGCACTTTTCTTTAGGTGGGATTAAACGTGACTTTTCCTACCTTGTCCAACATTATTAATTCTAATTGGTACATTGTCATATAGCAACCCTCCACCCTTAGTAACAAGTTTGCCATTACATCATAGTGTAAATTAATTTTAAGCCTCCAGGGACGCTCGAAGACCACATGAGCCTCCCAAACCTTGGGTTCAGCTAAAGTTCAGTAACTTATCTGGGTCATGGATGGTTCCAGAACACTCAGGTGCGCATGCTCAGGTAGTGGGACCAGGCTGACCGATATGGTCATTCCGGAAGGTTAGCTCATTAGGCCGGCCTTGAGAGTTCTGCAGAGTTTGGCTTATCTAGGTTTCTTGGCAGCTTGATAAGTTTTTGCCTCTTCACTGCTACTCCTTGTCCAGCAGTTTTAAAAGGTTTTCTTGTTGAATTGAGATTAGGGTTTTACTTTGAATTTAGAATGTTTTAGGATATTTTCCCACTACAACATCCACTCAAGATTTACAATTTTTATTTGCCCAACAGCTACAGGTCTCTCTCAGACTTTGAAAACAATACATAACTGTGAAAAATTTACAAAGCTACTTTTAATTTTTGCGTGCGCCTTTTGGTGAACACTGAGGCACGCCTATATTCGAAAATAGGAGCATGCGCCTCTGTGTGAGACAGCTTTTTTTTCCCCAATGATACGTAAATATGCATTATTTAACGTATTAGGCTTTGCGCTTATATATGCATCAATACAGTACAGCGGAAACAAAGGTACTGTGCCACAGAATTAAGCGTCCATCTTAAAAAGTGTTGTGTTCCAGATTTAAACGAAGCCTCAAAGCATATAATTTGCCTCGAAGCATTTTAGTAATCGAATTATTCCATTTATTTGAGGAATCGTTTCAGCCCTACACCACACTACACCTTTTCAACACATAACACACACCTAAAACCATGGCAGCTTTCCCAGAAGCAACCAGGATCCTCCACATTGGGAGGAGACTGTTTTTGAAAAATGCCCTAAACTACCCACCAATTACTTTAGATACTTAGATGACATATGGGGAACATGGACACATAGCCTGGAAGACTTCAAACACTTCATTCAAATCCTTAACACACACCTTAGGACAATCACAGTTATATACACCTCACATAAAGAACGCATAGACTTCTTGGACACCACCGCATATAAAGGACCCTCATTTACCCAGACACACACACTAGATACAAAGGTATTCTTTAAAGGTGCCCTGTGTAATGGACAGCCAAAAATTAAATTCATACTCTATACACTCCAAAGAAAAAGGGCGCAGTATACCTGCAGAAAGTAAGTTGGTATACCCTAGCGTTAACAATCGAGAAACGGCACAGTCTCCCCTCCCATCAAGCCTACTGTCCATGATTCGCCCCCACCTTTCCAACGACCCCATGGCCATAGCCGACTATCTACAATCCAAACAGGGCCGGTCTGACTCCAAAACTCTGAGATATAAACACATGAATGAACGTCAGTTGATGTCAAGTGATTCTGTACTATGACATCTTCAAGCTACTTTCCTTCACCCGATCCAATAAATACGTCCAAATTACGTGTCATTGTTCATTCGAAATAAATTCATTAGCTAGATAACATTCGCTGCTGTTGAGCAAGCTAGCGTCAACGTAACGTTAGCTAATGTTAAGCGCTAACGCTGAACCAGTATTTGCGTGAATAAATGTATCTAATGCCGGACTTTACCATAAGCAGTCTCTGATCCCAAAATCAGCTGGCCAGTCGATCGCCACTGTTAGTTGACCATCACTTTACCGTACGTCGTCAAAACAGTTATAGCGGAGTTCAAAATTATGAAGTAATCTTAGCTGCACATGTACAAGTAAAACTAGGGACAAGATAATTTTAGAACATTACGTATGCCGCCTGCCTGATGATTATTTCACAGTAAGCAACCAGTTTGCCTGATATGCAGTCGTCATTAGCAAGACCTCTTCTAGTAGCTATCATTTGTCACAACTAAACATTCTGTCATGTTTCATTACATTATGCAGTGTTTTCCGTTACGTTGCGTGCGTTCATTTAGGGTTCATTATCATCGAAGCCATTTCAAGCTTCTAAGCTAATGTACCTTCCACACGATTGACATCAGGGGTGCGTTCAAAGTCACACCGGTGCACATCGTTTTGTTACGGTTTCCGGGTTGAATGACCTGTTTCGCCCAACCGTTGTGCAACGGTGCACAACGGCGTTTGAGGTATGTTTTCTCCTGTTTGGTGAGTGTGACAAGGGTGTTATCCAATCAGCTGCAACATGTATATAAACCGCGCCATCTTAAAAGGGCAGTGGCACAATGAATCCATCGAGGGTAGTACAACCCCAATTTCGAAATAGTTGGGACAAAGTGTAAATTGTGAATAAAATCAAATTGCAATGACTTTCAGATCACATGAACCAATATGTTATTTACAATAGAACATACATAACATTTCAAATGTTGAAAGTGAGAGATTTTACATTTTTATCCACAAAATGAGCTTATTTCAAATTTTCTGGCTGCAACAGGTTTCAAAAAAGTTGGGACGCAGGCAAAAAAGGGCTGAAAAAGCAATTTGCAAAAGCAATAAGAGAATCAGCTGAAAGAACATTTAGCAAGTAATTATGTTAACTGGCATCAGGTATGTAACATGATTGGCTATAAAAGGGATGTCTTAGAGAGGCTGAGTCTCTCAGAAGTAAAGATGGCCAGAGGCTCTCCAACTGTGAAGGCGGGAGTCATAATCGATTTCCATAATACTAGTGGTGAAATCCACCTTAACACACGTGAATCTGATAAACCTCCTCGCACAAAGACGTCAGTTCTGTGGGCGGACCTATTTAATACGCGTTCGCGTATTCACGTGTGTTAAGGTGGATTTCACCACTAGTATTATGGAAATCGATTATGACTCCCGCCTTCTCACTCTTTTCTTTACTCAGAGGATGGAAGCAATTAAAGATGTTTCACACGATCTTGTATCATTTAAACAATTTCAACAATCATTAAACCCATGCTTTGCTTCTAACCCCTGAGAAAAAGAAAACCGCGAGAAGCCTGGAGTCATGATCAGTTTCCATATTACTAGTGGTGAAATCCACCGTAACACACGTGAGGCTGATAAACCTCCATGCGCAAGCACTTCAATTCCACGTGAGAATCTTTTAAATACGCATTGGTTGAATAATTGCTTACTATGGCACGGGAACATGAATATGCCACTAAAAGTCCCGGAAAATACGGGAGAGTTGGCAACACTGTTTCAGCAGGACAATGCAAAACCACATACTGCAGCTATTACAACAGCATGGCTTCGTAGTAGAAGAGTCCATGTGCTGAACTGGCCTGCCTGCAGTCCTGATCTTTCATCGCTTGAGAACATTTGGCGCATAATTAAACAAAAAGTCTGTCAAAGGAGACCCAAAACTCCCTAGCAGCTGGAAGCCTGTATTAAACAAGAGTGCGATCAAATTCCAATGCCTAAACTCAAGAAACTTGTCTCCTCAATGCCCAGACGCCTCCACTCTGCGTTAAAAAGGAGAGGGGACGCTATACCATGGTAAACAGGCCCCTGTACCAACTTTTTTGAGACTGTAGCAGCCATAAAATTTTAAATGAGCTCATTTTGTGCATAAAATTATAAAATTTCTCAGTTTCAACACTTGCTATGCTATCTCTGTTCTATTGTGAATAAAATACTGGTTGGTGTGATTTGAAATCCATTGCGTTTTGATTTTATTCACAATTTACACTTTGTCCCAACTATTTCGGAATTGGGGTTATATATAAATGCATCTCTTTCAGCTTTTTTTGTATGGCCCTCTCGGCTGCCTTACTTGCAACGCTAACGGGGTGTTCAGCGCACTACTGTTTCCATTTAAATATACGTTTTGCTATGTGTTGCCAACTTTGAACGCACCCCAGGTTCAAGTACGCCCTCAAGCCACGCGATTTATTTGTGCACTGCAGTTTGGCTGGCTGTTATGTTGCCCGCATACCGCCACCCATGGCAGAAACTGGTATTATGACACAGGACGGTGCGTAGCTAGTGATTTAGCGGGCTAATTCAGGTTGATATCTCTGCAGCACCATACCTTGTCATCATTGCCCTTATTTCTTCTCATTCTTTTGCTGTGTCTAGCTCATTTTTTGGATATTTTGACCTCAATTCTTACACAGGGCACCTTTAAAGACACAGACACACACACACTTTTACACAAGAACAGTCTCCATCCAAAACACTCTTTCAAAGGCCTGATCAAATCACAATTGCTCAGTTACCCAATCCCTAACCTTAACCTATCTCTGATTCCAACCTTAACCCAAACCCTTACCCTAACCTTAACCTATCCCTAATTCTAACCTTACCCCAAACCCTTACCCTAACCTTAACCTATACCAAACCCTTACCCTAACCTTAGCCTATCCCTAATTCTAACCTTACCCCTAACCTTTACTGATAAGTCACAATTTGCCTTTGTAGTTGTGAGGACACAAGAAAATGTCCCCACTTTTTAGGAAAAAAACATTTTCTGGTTCCCACTTTGTAGCAAGTACAAGAACACATTCACATACATGCACACACACACACACACACTCATGCATGCACATACACATGTGTGCGCGCATACATACGCAAACACGCAAATGCACAGAATGCTCAAACACACACACGCACACAGACACACACACACTCATACACTGCAGGCCAAAATATTACGAACATCCTGCATTTTTCAGAATTAGGCTGGTTTCTGTCATCTTAAAGTTAATTTTGAGCAGCAAGGGCGCATTAAATGCCAAAGGGACACTTGTATTGACTAAAAGTGTTGCTTGCTGACAACTGTTCATCTTGAAATTCAACTTTCAACACATATTCCTCCTTAGCCTGGATTAGAGCCCCACAAACATGGGTTAATAACTATGCCAATAATAACTTTTGTATAAAACCTGTTGGTCAAATTGATATGTGTTTCTATGTTATTCTGTTTTTTGTTGTTGCTGAAAATATACTTTAAGTTAAGAAAATTAATTCTGAAAAATGCAGGGTATTTGTAATATTTTGGCCAGGTGTTCATAATATTTTGACCTGTAGTGCACATGCGTACACACAAACATACACACATACCTCAGAGACATGTATATTTATAAGCTCTCTAAGTCATATGTTGTGTCACTCCGTAAATCAGTTGCTCTAAATGAGGGAATGCCAGAATGCTGATGAGCTGTAGGAGTTTATAGAATGATTGAAGTTTGAAATATCTAGGCTAATTCACAGTCCTCAATCAACCCTGAACCAGTTTCCATTCAGGAGCCACCCAAGATACTTAACAGTTTTTTTTTTTTTTTTTTTTTGGTTGTAACATCTGTGTAGATAGTATGAAAGCCATGGCCGAGTTCCCTGCAGTTTACCCAAAGAAGGAAAGCAAACTTCCAATTATAGCCATTGAATGGCAAATGCAATCAATTGGGCCTGTAGTGAAGAAGAATTTATTTAGACTGATAACTCTTTTGTAATTTTGCACTTCTGTTGAATCTTTCTGGTCAGGCCTGCAGCTAAATAGCAGATTACAGCACTGAACATTAGATGTAGGCTGAGTTAGCAGAAACTGCAGTGATCGTGATAGCAAAACATTAACCTCACAATAAGGAGCGTTTCCGTGTTTTATCACTGCGCAGCTTCGCGGATATTTAAAAAGCACGAGCATAAGCACAAACCCAAGAAATGCACACAAGGCAAAATATGTCGCACGGGATACAAGAGCTGTCGTATCATGATATCCTGATCTCCGGCAGCTGCCGCTGATTTCTGGATGATGTGAAACGAAATGTCTCGCGCGGTTATGGAAACTTCTCCCACACTTTGGAAGAAACCATTCTGCAATCTCTCACACATGTGAGGAGGGCACGCGGCGTCGCGAGGAAAGCCCATTTCACTTCGTCCCTCCCGCCCCCCTTCTCTCTCTCTCTCTCTCTCTCTCTCTCTCTCTCTCTCTCTCTCTCTCCCGCCTCTCGCTCTCTCTGGCTCCCGTAAGAGGCGAGCACAACATCAGCCCGCAACGCCAGCCCTCGGCCCCTGCAGCTGAGCTGAGCGCAGGCAAACTGCCGAGGCAGCGGTGAAGCATCCTCTCGGTACGTGACTCTTATTCTTCACCTGATTGCAATTAATGTTCGAGATTTTGCGTTTTCCCGTCCTCCGGAGATCGCTGTCAGATTGTATGGTTTAGCTACTGTAGGGAGTCCTATGTATTTCTTTCTTTTTCTTTTTCTTTTTTTTTTTTTTTTTTTGCTCGGCGTAGGCTATTCGGCAACGCAGGACAGGGAGCCGGAGTAAACACACGGGCAAACGCATCTGCAAACCGCTTATCATAACGCCGCTTAAACTTGCAGCCCTGCGGTACGGGGATACGGGAACATTAGAGCATTCGTCTTGTATTTAACGGGACTTATGTGCAGGACTCCGCAATATTTTTTGACTGCTACCGGTGTCAAGAAAATATGTAAATTCAAATCAGGGATATGACTGGACAGAGGCTGTTTTTTGCTTATGAAAGAAAGACCGTTCACAAATTTATTTTCAAATTAATCGTCGTGGAAGCTTATAGATTTACTGATTGGTGCTGTACCTGCAGTATGCTACTGCGTATTACACGTTGTTCTTTTTTTCTAAAAGGGATTGATGCCTTTAAACAGAATCTTATGGGCCGGTTTTACAGCCTATATGAAGTTCATAACCTTATCTGCAGTACATGGCAACGGGCCGTGCATCTGCATGTTTCTTTTATAGTGCGTTTATGTCACGTACTGCAGCCTACATTTGGCAGATGCGCTACCTTGCCTGCATGTGTGCATCTGGGCATGTATTGATGTTATAGCTGTTTATGGGCTACTGCAGTATTTTGCATAAGCCAACCGGTAATTTAAATTCCGAATACCGATAGTGTGAGGTAAATTCCAGGGTATTTACGGAAGTTTTGCGGAGAAACACGGTTAAGGAAGAAGGTCTTCTAAATGAGAACGTTAATGCAAAGATTCCACCGTGAACGTTTTCGCCTAAAACTTGAAACAAAGTTCATCCGAAAGAGTTCGGCACTCGTTAGGCCGCAAACCATTTTCTGGGCGTCAGACTGAGTAGTAGTTTAGCGCATGGAAATGTGTTGTCCAAAATTGCTTTGATTGTGGTGATTAAGGCGTTTCTGGGGTAAGAAGGAAGCGTTGACGGTTTTGTCGCTACGCTCCATCATCCTGAACAGAACTGTGAGGTGGGGAGGTCAACCCCAGGGAGCTGGCTGTGTTCATCTGCCTCAGCATCAACCGGTACTCTGCAGTAAATCAGTTGTGTGTGTGTGTGTGTGTGTGTGTGTGTGTGTGTGTGTGTGTGTGTGTGTGTGTGTGTGTGTGTGTGTGCGTGTGCGTGTGTGTGTGTGCGTGCGCACGTGTGTGTGTGTGTGTGTGTGCGTGTGTGGATGTGGTGTGTGTGTGTGTGTGTGTGTGTGTGTGTGGTGTTTGTGTGCGCACGTGTGTATTCTCTTATGTGTATGCCCGTTTGTGTAGGTGATCATGCACGTCTGCATGTGCTTTGTGTATGCACGTGTGTCAACGTTTTTATGCGTACAGGTTTGCATGTGCATACATGCTTATCTGTGTTTGTGTGCTGATGTATGTCTGTATGCACAGTGAGCATCTGTGTGTGCGCCCACGTGCATGCTGGTACCATATCTGTATCCATATGTGTGTCTAAGTGTGTGTATTCATATGTTTGTGTGCTTGTGTGTATGCACATGTTTGTGTGTGCTTGTGCATGTATGCACGTTTGTTTGTGCTTGCGTGTGTATGCACATGTTTGTGTGTGCTTGCGTGTGTATGCACATGTTTGCGTGTGCTTTTGTGTGTATGCACGTTTGTGTGTGCTTGTGTGTGTATGCACATGTTTGTGTGTGCCTCTGTGTGTATGCACATGTTTGCGTGTGCTTTTGTGTGTATGCATGTTTGTGTGTGTGTGCGCATATTTGCGTGTACTTAGGTGTGTATGCACATGTTTGTGTGTACTTATGTGTGTATGCACATGGTTGTGTGCTCGTGTGTGTATGCACATGTTTGTGTTTGCTTGTGTGTGTATGCATATGTTTGTGTGGGCTTGTGTGTATGCTCATGTTTGTCTATGCTCGTGTGCATATACACGTGTTTGTGTGTGCATGCTGGTAAGTATATGCAGGTGTGTGTGTCTGTGATTGTGTGCACACCTTTGTGTGTGTGGATGTGTGCATGTGTGAGCGTGTGCATGCTGGTAATTGTATAGAGATGTTTGTGTCTGTGAGTGTTTGTGCATTTGTACATGCTGGTATGTGTATCCACGTGTGTATGTGTGTTTGTGTGTGAATACACAAGTGTGTATTTGTGTGTGTGTACAAGACTATTCAAAAAATAAAGACAGAAACTCTCATTAGTGGTGACCTTGCTGGGACAGGGAATTTTTAAGTTGAACAAGCTTAATGTTTCCATTTGATTCTCAAAATGTGTTAGTCTCTGTTGTGCTCAGTTACTTCACCTGACTGAAGCATGCTTATCGATGACTGTCAACTTCCTCTGACTACATCCGATCAGTTTACTGGATTTTCCTGGTAGCAAGTTACTCTGGCCCCATCTTCACTGAATCTGCCTGGGTTTAGGGTAGAGCTGGCAGGATTTGGCCTGGGGATGGTCGTGCACCTGTATTATTTCTGAACACACCATCAAATTTGATTTCTGAATTGTCTGCTTTCCTAAACAAGTAGTATGAATAGGTCCACCAGTCCTGTTTGTGATAGTCTCCCTTCCCATAGTTTTCAAAGTGAAAACCTAGATAATGATAGATCTCTGGCTCAAAGTGTTCAATGAGGTGATCTTTGTTAGGTTTAGAAGGAAACTCTGCAGAACAGTAGATCTCCAGGAGCAGTGTTGTGCAGGCCTGCTTTAGTTGTCGAATAAGGTGTGCATCGTTAGTGTTGGTGTGGAAAACTATGTCACAGTGCATCTCCAGGAGCAGGGTGGGGGAGCCTTGTTCTACCTTCCAGAACAAAAACTAAACATGTGATTTCTGGATGAAAAGTGATGAGATCATTCCCTGTCCTGTTGTATATTTTAGGAGCATCACTGATATGTGCTGTTAAGCAGGCTTGACCCCCATCAGATGGTCTTCAAAGGCCAACAAGGCTTCTTGAGAGGAAGATAATCATTTCAGTCATTTAAACCGGAAACAGAAATTTTGTTTTGCGTTTATCTTTAATTACCTTTTCAACTTGAAATGCACATTAACTTCTGCTTGGCAAGGCCACTATACGTCTTTTAAAGAATGTGATAATATGTGGTCTGGTCCAGAAGCTGCACTCAGAATTTTTCACACAAGTTTGTGGGGCTTTGCGTCGATGTCTGTCTCTGTTCAGGGCTCAGGGACCTTGTTATAAAGAATCAATACAGCAAGAAAATTTTATCTATGATATTTGATGTATCAACAACTTTTCAAATCAATTTTGCACCTTTGCCTGCGAATTGTGCATGGCTAAGCTGCGAGCTGCTAAACTCTGAACCCAGCGCTGAATTTGGCAGCATCCAAGAGAGGATGAAAATCAGATCGAGCTGTGGATGCAGATTCTATATAATACAAAAGACAAGCTTCTCAGCATTATTCTGTCCTGTAAACCTGGGATTTGCCCGTTGACCGGGACACAAAAGGTATACCATTGGCCACTACCCCACACTTGCATTATCTACATTATAGACTAAAATTATTTAGCGGGAAATTTTATCCAAGGTAACAAAAGCTTACAATTGTTGATAGTTAAGAGATGATGAGCTGGGGCTTATCTCCCCTTGAGCAATGTAGGATCAAGGGCCTTGTTCAGTCGCCCAAGAGCAACATTGATCTTACTGTGGCTGCACTGGGACTTTAAACACTAACCCTCCAGGTCCTAGACTAAGAACACGTTAGCCGCGAGGTTGTCCAAGCCCTTTTCTTTTCTTGTACCTGTTACTTTAGTTTTGAAGCTATGGTAGATCTCTGAATAAATCACTGTTATGCACATTCTACCTTTAGTTTACTCCATGCCAGCCACCTGAGGATGGTTCCTCTGCTATAAGCCATTTTCTTCCTGAGATTTCTTTCATATGAGGGCTTCTTTACTTTGCAGGTTTATATATTTAGCGTTTATACCTATTTTTTGCCCTTTTCGTTGGCTCAGTAGCACAGTGGTTAGCGTTTTTGCCTCACTGTAAGGAGGTTCCAGGTTCCAGTCCAGGCCAGCCAAGATCATTCTCTGTGGAGTTTGCATGTTCTCCCTGTTTATGCATGGATACTCCAGTTCCCTCCACGCTCAAAGACATGCTCTATAGGAACACTCCAACCAGTGTCCCTGACCAAGGCTCTGGCTTTAGAAAGACATGCTCTATAGGAACACTCCTACCAGTGTCCCTGACCAAGACTCTGGCTTTAGAGAGACATGCTCTATAGGAACACTCCAATCAGTGTCCCTGACCAAGGCTCTGGCTTTAGAAAGACATGCTCTATAGGAACACTCCTACCAGTGTCCCTGACCAAGACTCTGGCTTTAGAAAGACATGCTCTATAGGAACACTCCAACCAGTGTCCCTGACCAAGGCTCTGGCTTTAGAAAGACATGCTCTATAGGAACACTCCTACCAGTGTCCCTGACCAAGACTCTGGCTTTAGAAAGACATGCTCTATAGGAACACTCCAATCAGTGTCCCTGACCAAGGCTCTGGCTTTAGAAAGACATGCTCTATAGGAACATTCCTACCAGTGTCCCTGACCAAGGCTCTGGCTTTAGAAAGACATGCTCTATGGGAGCACTCCTACCAGTGTCCCTGACCAAGGCTCTGGCTTTAGAAAGACATGCTCTATAGCAGTGGTTCCCAAACTCGGTCCTGGGGACCCACTGTGTACGCAGGTTTTTGTGTCAACCACAGCTCCAATCTTAGAATGCTAATGAGTTGCTCATTGCTCTTGATTGCACTATTCTTGTTCACGCTGATTATTTATCCTTTTAAACCACATGTCAAAAATGGCCATGATGAAAATCATTTCATAGTGTGCTAAATTGGAAATTACTTCTCTAACATAAAAAAATGGAAATTTGCAACTGATGACATGAATCTATAAATGGGCTTCTAGTAGATAAAATTGTGGACCCAAGGTCATTAAAGCTAACAATTATTAGGCAATTAAGAATTCAAAGACAAAGCAAACGATGAGTCAAACCTGTTAAATGTCACTTGATTGGTTTCAGGAAAGAACCTGAGCACCTGCATTCAGAACCCTAATCACCAGATTACTGACTGATTGCAGTCTTGCATTTGATCACATGAAACATACTGCCACCTTTTGATTGTTGTGCTTCGTGGAATACATCAAAATAAAAAAATATGAATGTTGGGCTTTGAAATTTCATGGAATGCGTAGCCATTTCTGTCATAATGTGGTTTAAGGGGGTAAAATGTCCCTCGTATCTGACAAGCAACTGCTAATTAAAAAATGAACAGCTTGTTAAAACTCTGGGATCGTAATTGTGGTTGGAGCAAAAACCGACATACGCAGTGGGTCCCCAGGACCGACTTTGGGAACCACTGCTCTATAGGAACACTCCTACCAGTGTCCCTGACCAAGGCTCTGGCTTTAGAAAGACATGCTCTATAGGAACACTCCTACCAGTGTCCCTGACCAAGATTCTGGCTTTAGAAAGACATGCTCTATAGGCACACTCCTACCAATGTCCCTGACCAAGGCTCTGGCTTTAGAAAGACATGCGCATCTGGAGTATTGTGTACAGTTCTGGGGATTATACTTTAAGAAAGATATAGAGGCTCTAGAAAAAGCTCAGAGAAGAGTCACTAAGCTAATTCCGGGTATAAAAGATGAAAGCTATGAGAAGAGGCTGAAGATCCTTAATCTCTTTAGTCTTAGGAAAAGGAGACTCAGGGGTGATCTGATTGAGGTCTTTAAATATGTTAAAGGGATTAACAAAGTGAATTATGTAGGATTCCTTCGGCCAAGTTCTGTAAGTAGAACTCGGGGTCATAAATGGAAGTTGACCAAGGGTAAATTTAGCACTGATATTAGGAAATATTTTTTCACCCAAAGAGTAATTTTGATGTGGAACAGCTTGCCTAACCATATTGTTGAGGCAGAAACCTTGGCAATATTCAAGAGCAGGCTTGACTTAAAGCTAGATACCATTGAGACATTGAGTATCTGAAGTGATATAATCACAATTGTTAAAAGAAACTGGTGAGCCTAGTTGGGCTGAACGGCCTGTTCTCGCCACTCATGTTAT
Source organism: Gymnothorax javanicus (assembly GCA_029692085.1). Classification (NCBI taxonomy): domain Eukaryota; kingdom Metazoa; phylum Chordata; class Actinopteri; order Anguilliformes; family Muraenidae; genus Gymnothorax; species Gymnothorax javanicus. The sequence continues at coordinate 3,692,142 of CM056197.1, forward strand.
GTTATGCTCTATAGGAACACTCCTACCAGTGTCCCTGACCAAGGCTCTGGCTTTAGAAAGACATTGTGAGGATTACGCCAGGAACCAGAAGCGAGAACCAGTGAATGCAAAAATGGAGGCTTTATTTCTGAAGGGGGGGAACCCCCCAACAGAGCAGGCAACGGTACAATGTCCACAATCCAAAAATCAGAATCCAAAGGGCGAAATCCAGAATCGTAAACAGGGCACCAATAACAAAAATCGTAGTCAGACAAAAGAGGTTCGATACACTGAGAATGTGGCAAAGTACAGGGAATAGGCAAAAATCGAGGACAGTCCAGTCAGAAAGGTAATCACTATGAAAACAAGGCGAGAGAAGCGTGGCAAAAGGAGAACGTTCTGACAAAGAACTGCTGTGAGAAGACTCCTAATATACATTCATGGGAAGTCACATGCTTAACAAGACACAAGTGCAAGAGGTCAGACTGATTACAAAGGAGGGAACATGAGGGAGAACCTAATCACATGAAATAGGCAACTGCCAAAACGCGGACAGGGATCACGAGACAATCCTATGACAAAACATACAGCTCCGGTTAGGGAGTTCTAACGTGCACAGATAATGAGAGGCAGGACAGAGTGGAGCAGGTGCGGAGGATCCGCTGAATTGCAGCAAAGACTATGTGGAGGCAAGAGGCAGAGACTAGAATAGGGCGAGTGCTGAGAGCTAGTTAATCAATTAGTAAGTGCAGCTATACAATCCCTGGTGCTCGTTAGTAAGTTAGTATTATATACACAATGTTAGTCTTGGTTAGTATTTTAACAAAATAATAAACTGTTAGTATGGGTTAGTAAAATAGTAAAGTAAGGTGAAGGAAGCAAACGAGACTAGAAGGAATGGTGGAAACCCAGAAACCATTAAATCACCTAAGCATGTGACACGCAGGACTGGGGAATGAGCTGTAGTAACAAAAGACCAGACAGGGGAGACAAAGTGCAAAGAAGGGCATGGTGGAAAACATGAACCGGACTATACAGAAATATGGGTAATGGCAAAACATGGCAGAAAGAAAACATGGCATGGAACAAACTAAACAGAACATGGCAAAACAGAACAGACATGGCAAACTGACAGAATCATAACAGACATACTCTATAGGAACACTCCTACCAGTGTCCCTGACCAAGGCTCTGGCTTTAGAAAGACATGCTCTATAGGAACACTCCTACCAGTGTCCCTGACAAAGGCTCTGGCTTTAGAAAGACATGCTCTATAGGAACACTCCTACCAGTGTCCCTGACCAAGGCTCTGGCTTTAGAAAGACATGCTCTATCGAAACACTCCTACCATTGTCTCTGACCGAGGCTCTGGCTTTAGAAAGACATGCTCTATAGGAACACTCCTACCAATGTCCCTGACCAAGGCTCTGGCTTTAGAAAGACATGCTCTATAGGAACACTCCTACCTGTGTCCCTGACCAAGACTCTGGCTTTAGAAAGACATGCTCCATAGGAACACTCCTACTCGTGTCCCTGACCAAGACTCTGGCTTTCGAAAGACATGCTCTATAGGAACACTCCTACCAGTGTCCCTGACCAAGGCTCTGGCTTTAGAAAGACATGCTCTATAGGAACACTCCTACCAGTGTCCCTGATAAAGGCTCTGGCTTTAGAAAGACATGCTCTATAGGAACACTGCTACCAGTGTCCCTGACCAAGGATCTGGCTTTAGAAAGACGTGCTCTATAGGAACACTCCTACCAGTGTCCCTGATCAAGGCTCTGGCTTTAGAAAGACATGCTCTATAGGAACACTCCTACCAGTGTCCCTGACCAAGGCTCTGGCTTTAGAAAGACATGCTCTATAGGAACACTCCTACCAGTGTCCCTGACCAAGGCTCTGGCTTTAGAAAGACATGCTCTATAGGAACACTCCTACCAGTGACCCTGACCAAGGCTCTGGCTTTAGAAAGACATGCTCTATAGGAACACTCCTACCAGTGTCCCTGACCAAGGCTCTGGCTTTAGAAAGACATGCTCTATAGGAACACTCCTACCAGTGTCCCTGACCAAGGCTCTGGCTTTGGAAAGACATACTCTATAGGAACACTCCTACCAGTGTCCCTGACCAAGGCTCTGGCTTTAGAAAGACATGCTCTATAGGAGCACTCCTACCAGTGTCCCTGACCAAGGCTCTGGCTTTAGAAAGACATGTTGTATAGGAACACTCCTACCAGTGTTCCTGACCAAGGCTCTGGCTTTAGAAAGACATGCTGTCTAGGAACACTCCTACCAGTGTCCCAAACCTGGCTCTGGCTTTTAGGGCTGGAATTGGTCCCCAGACAGTGTACTGTGGCTGTCCACAGTTCCTACGTTGCTGGGATGGGCTAAATATGGAGGACAAATTACCCCACAGTGTTCAATAAAGTATATCTATCTTGGCCTCCTGTTATTCTGTACTGCTAATGTCATTCCTCTGTTTCCATACATCAGTTGGATTTCCTAATGGCAGCTATAAATCAGAAAATACTATAGGGCTCCAGTTAAGCCGACTAATCTGGACTTCCAGTGCTAGTTTTCCATGCTAGTGTCTGCAGTTTTCACTCCAATCCTGGAGGGACACAGTGTCTGCAGTTTTAACTCCAATCCTGGAGGGACACAGTGTCTGCAGTTTTAACTCCAGTCCAGGAGGGACACAGTGTCAGCAGGTTTAACTCCAGTCCTGGAGGGCCACTGTGTCTGCAGGTTTAACTCCAATCCTGGAGGGACACAGTGTCTGCAGTTTTAACTCCAATCCTGGAGGGACACAGTGTCTGCAGTTTTAACTCCAATCTTGGAGGGACACAGTGTCTGCAGGTTTGACTCCAGTCCTGGAGGGACACAGTGTCTGCAGGTTTAACTCCAATCCTGGAGGGACACAGTGTCTGCAGGTTTGACTCCAATCCTGGAGGGACACAGTGTCTGCAGGTTTAACTCCAGCCCTGGAGTGCTGTAACGTATGCAGGTATTACTCTAGTCCTGCAGGACGTTGGTGTCTGAAGGTTTAACTTTTGTCCTGGAGCTATGTTTGGAAGCCTGGTGTAGTTGCTGGATTTTCTGCCACTATTTGCGGGGACAAAATTAATTGAATTAGTACATGATTCACTATATTGTTAACCTATGGGCTAATTGTTTTGCTTCATTTGATCATCATTACTTGGGAGCAGTGGACAGCCACTGTGCAGTATCCAGAAGCCAACTCCAGCTCTGAGGCTAGAGCCTTGGTCTGGGGCAATAGCAGAAGTATCCCAAACCTGATCTGGCGTGTCTTTCCCAAAACCGTAGTTGCTAACTAAGTAAGCAACTTACATAGTTCGTCCATTCACAGTCAGTGGGTCCAACTATGTAAGTTAGCCTCTGTGATTTCGGGAAATGCAGCCCTGGTTGTCTTGCAGAATGCAGTCTAGTGCCCGACCGATATGGGATTGTTGTGGTTGATACTGATACCGGGGTTTTTCCTGGTTCAGAGTGAGATGGTGGTGGTACCTGATCATGGGCTCACACGCGCACATGTACCCAGTCTTCAGCTGGCTTGAGCAAATGTTTTACAAGCAGTATATTTTATGAGTTAAAATTGCATGATTATAAGTGAGAAATATTATTTTATGCATATTTATTTTTAAAAAATGTGCTCTGTACAGCATTTTAGAACAATTCATTTTCCTGGGGACCCCAGGAAACCCCTCAATGACCCCTAGAGGTAACATCTTACTAACAGGGCTGTGCTGGGCAGCAGTGGCAGTAATAAAGAATGTGCTGAGGCTGCAGCACAAATGTGACCTGATAACTGTAGGTAAAATGCAAAATTAGAACATAAATATAACAAAATATAAACAAGTATTTTTCTGACAAATTTCACAAGTTGCAAAATGTTGTTTTAAGGTAGTTTAATACACCAGCCATTCATTTACACAGTTCACAACCAGCGGCAGAACATTTCAGCCTCCTACAGCGCCCTCCATAATTATTGGCACCCCTGGTTAAGATGTGTTAAAAGCCTTAAAATAAATTCAATTTTTATTGCAGAAGCATACTCTCACACTGAAAATTGTAGAAAAATGTAACCTTCAACTCAAGTGAATTTTAAGGGAAAAAAAATCCCTGACTTAGAAATAATTATTTTTCATAAAATCACCTGTTCCACAATTACTGGCACCCCTAACAATTCCTTGGAAATAAATGTAATTGAAGTATTTCTGTCATTTCTACAGTAGTTTACAAAGTTGATCAGAGTATCTAGGAACATTTAATTAGTAATTCATCACTTCCTGTTTCCCTGGGGTATGAATATGACGTGACACAGAGGCCATTTCTCTTATCCACTCTTCAACATGGGAAAGACAAAGGAACACACCATTCAAGTAAGGCAGATGTGTGTCGACCTTCACAAGTCAGGCAATGGCTACAAGAAAATAGCCACTCGCCTGCACCTGCCCATATCTACTGTCAGAGGAATCATTAAGAAGTTTAAAACAACTGGAACAGTGGTAAACAAGCCTGGACGAGGACGCAAGGTTATTTTGCCACCACGCACAGTGAGGAGGATGGTAAGAGAAATAAAAAGTTCTCCAAAGCTCACTGTTGAAGAATTGCAACAAATGGTAGCATCTTGGGGTGACAAAGTCTCCAAAACAACCATCAGGCGCTATCTACATGCCAACAAGCTGTTTGGGAGGCATGCACGGAAAAAACCTTTTCTCACTCACAATCATAAACGCAAACATCTGGAGTTAAGCTAAAAAGCGGTACTGGGACTTCAACTGGGACCGTGTGCTTTGGTCAGATGAGACCAAGATAGAGCTTTTTGGCAACAAACACTCTAAGTGGGTCTGGCGGAACACAAAAGATGAGTATGCAGAAAAGCACCTCATGCCCACTGTGAAGTATGGGGGAGGATCGGCGATGCTGTGGGCCTGTTTCTCTTCCAGAGGCCCTGGGAACCTTGTTAGGGTGCATGGCATCATGAACGCTTTGAAATACCAGGACATATTAAATCAAAATCTGGTGGCCTCTGCCCGAAAGCTGAAGATGGGTCATCACTGGGTCTTTCAGCAAGATAATGACCCTAAACACGTGGCCAAATCTACACAGAAATGGTTCACCAGACACAGAATCAAGCTCCTCCCTTGGCCATCTCAGTCCCCAGACCTCAACCCCATTGAAAACCTGTGGAGTGAGCTGAAGAGGAGAGTGCAGAGGAGAGGACCCAGGTCGCTGGATGATTTAGAGAGATTGTGCAAAGAGGAATGGTCGAAGATCCCTCTTTCTGTATTCTCCCATCTTGTGAAACATTATAGGAGAAGATTAGCTGCTGTTTTGTTGGCAAAAGGGGGTTGTACAAAGTATTAACATCAGGGGTGCTAATAATTGTGGCACACATGATTGATGTAAAAGAATTATTTCTTAATGTGGGATTTTTTTCCCACTGAATAAATGCACTTGAATTAAAGGTTGGATTTTCCTCTTTTTTTCATTGTGGTCCTATATTACCAGGGGTGCCAATAATTATGGAGGGCGCTGTAGGTTTCATTTTGAAGAACCTCTTCATACACTCCTCGTAATCAAAGGTGTCTTGGTCTGGTCCATCGATGGCCACCTTGCAACACTCATCCGAGCGCCGCAAGGCTCAGGGTGGGATACAGTTGAGAGGCTTCTGGAGAAACAAGCCACTGAAGCATGTCCTCCAAAGATTTATCCTGAGGTAGAGCAAAAGTGAGAACAAAGATATAATAATTCTTCATAACCAATAGACTGAGGGGGTACTAGTGGTGCAGTTAATGTACCTGATATACACTGATCAGTCACAACATTAAAACCATGTTATGCACTCACATATACGCTAGATGGCGGGCCTAAGTTTATCTCACGCTCATGATAAGTGCTAATCGTTGACCTCCGCAGTACAGTAGCTGCACGGAGCACCCTATCTTGTAAAGGAAATAACACAAAATAGCGCATTAGTACCTCTTCGGAAATTATCTCAATCGATTCCACAGACCTGAATTTAGTCTTGACTGATTTTTTCCACATGCAAATGGAGTCTTCTTGAGTCCGTGGACTGGTGCAGTGGTGTCTTGTTTGACGGCGATAACGTAGCCAATCGGTTAGTATCGTTTCTTATTTTCACTTTTATTTCAAAGATACAGATGTTTTCTAATGTTATTGTGAGCGGCTTCAACAAATTTCATGCGAAGGTTGAGATATTTTGATCCAAAGTTGACGTGTCCGCTGGTGTTTGGTGACGGAATTGCCAATTTTTCCGGCGTGAGCAAACTGCTTAGGTCGCAGGTTCACCCCTAAGGGTCAGCATCAGAAAATATGCGATTTTGGTTAAACTTTGAGAGCCAGTAGCTCTTCAGCTGTTCAACATAGATATGCCAATATATCAGGTATATATTTTACATAACATAACATAACATAACATGAATGGCGAGAACAGGCCGTTCAGCCCAACTAGGCTCGCCAGTTTCTTTGTACCATCGTGAATATATCACTTCAGATACTCAATGACTCAATGGTATCTAGCTTTAAGTCAAGTCTGCTCTTGAAAACTCCCAAGGTCTCTGCCTCAACAATATGGTCAGGCAAGCTGTTCCACACTGAAATTACTCTTTGGGTGAAGAAATATTTCCGAATATCAGTGCTAAATTTACCTTTAGTCAGCTTCCATTTGTGACCCCGAGTTCTGCTAACAACACTTGGTTGAAGGAATCCTACATAATTCACTTTGTTAATCCCTTTAACATATTTAAAGACCTCAATCAAATCACCCCTTAGTCTCCTTTTCCTAAGACTAAAGAGATTAAGGATCTTCAGCCTTTTCTCATAGCTTTCATCTTTAATACCCGGAATTAGCCGTGGCTCTTCTCTGAACTTTCTCTAAAGCCTCTATGTCTTTCTTAAAGTATGGTCCCCAGAACTGTACACAATACTCTAGATGTGGTCTGACGAATGTGTTGTACAAAAGAAGCATCACCTCCTTGGATTTGAACTCAATACTTTTGGCAATGTATCCCAGCATCCGATTGGCTTTTTTAACAGCTACGGCACAATGGCTAGAGCCTGTGAGGGTTTGGTCAACAATCACTCCCAGATCTTTCTCTTGTGGAGCACATTCCAGTTTAAAACCTCCCATGAAGTAATCCCGTCTAATGTTTTTATTACCTGCATGTACTACTTTACATTTCGCTACATTAAATTTCATTTGCCACATTTCTGCCCAATTCTGGATTCTATCCAAATCATCCTGAATCACTTTAGTGGACTCTAAACTATTTGCCAAGCCCCCAATTTAGTATCATCTGCAAATTTCACTAATCTGCTCTCAATATTCCTATCAAGGTCATTAATGTAGATGAGGAACAGCAGGGGTCCCAACACCGATCCCTGGGGGACGCCACTCCCCACCCTACCTAGCTCAGATGATATACCACTGACCACCACTCTTTGTGTTCTGTCCTGCAACCAGTTATGAATCCACTTCAGAATACCACCTGTAACTCCAATGGAGCTCATTTTAAAAATTAGTCTCTAATGCGGTACTGTGTCAAATGCTTTCTGAAAATCCAAATATATGATGTCATAAGCCCTGCTCTGGTCATAAGTCTTGGTGGCCTCTTCAAAAAATTCCAGAAGGTTTGTCAGGCATGACCTTCCTTTACTGGCCATGTTGGCTATCCCTCAAGATATTGTTACGTTCAAGAAATAAGTCCAGCTCATCTTTTATGATAGATTCCAATATTTTGCACGCAATGCAAGTTAAACTGACTGGCCTGTAATTACCTGGCTCAGTACGGTCCCCTTTTTTATATATTGGTATTATATTGCCCTGTTTCCAATCATTTGGTATTTCTCCAGTTTCTAAAGACCGTCTAAAGATGGCAGATAGCGGCTTAAAGATGATCTCACTAACTTCCCTGAGCACTCTAGGATATAAGCCATCAGGACCCGCCGCCTTATCTGCCTTTAGTTGATGCAACTTGTCTAATCTGACGTTATCCCTAACCTCAATTTCCGCTAAATAATCTTGAGCATTGGACAAGCCCTCCGGCGAATAAAGACCCACTCTAAGGTAAAATTCTCAACAAAGTAACCGTTTAAGGTGTCCGCAATATCCTTATTATCATATAGCAGCGATCCATTTTTACTCTTTATGCACTTAACCTGCTCTTTGACTTTCCTTTTTCTGCTACAGTACTGAAAGAAGCGCTTAGGGTTAGTTTTTGCCCCCTCTGCAATTTGTCTTTCATACAGTCTTCTAGCATTCCTCAGCTCTTTTTTGACCACAGCCCGCATTTTACAGAATTCGGTCTTAGTAATCTCATTGTTATCCTCTATATACATCTTATAAAGATTCCTCTTTTCCCTCAAACTCCTACGAATAGCTGCTGTCATCCACTGAGGATTCTGCTTTTTCAGCTTACTTTTGGACACCTTTGGAATGAATTTACATTGTGAATCAAGTAAAACCCCCTTAAATCTTTCCCACATCTCATTTACAGACTCACAGTCCAGGAGTGTCTCCCATTTTGTTTCACTTAGATATGAGCGCATCCTGTCAAAGTTTGCTCGCCTAAAATTAAAAATTTTTTGTTTTTGGAGACACCTTTTAACTTCCCATGAAACCTCAAAATTAATAGTAGAGTGATCACTTGTCCCAAGTGGCTCCAGTACCTCAACATTGCTAATTCTATCTGGGTCATTACAGAGCAGCAAATCTAAAATTGCCTTCTCTCTTGTAGGTTTATTAACATACTGCACCAAAAATTATCATTTATGACATCTAGAAATTCTTCCTCCCCCTACCCTGTCCTTTCACAATTTCCCAATCAATACCAGGATAATTTAAGTCTCCCATAATAATAGTCCCTCCTCCTCTACAAGCTTGCGTAATCCTCTTAAGGAGCATTTCATTGACTGTACTGTCCAAAGCTGGTGGTCGATAGCATACACCTATGTTTAAACCAGTCTCGTGTTTGCCAGTGAGCCTGACCCAGATATCTTCACAAGGCACGGAATATTCAATTTCAGGAATTTCCTGCACATTTATGTTTTCGTTCACATAGAGTGCTACACCCCCTCCTCGCCTATTACATCTATCCTTCCTAAAGAGCTTATAACCTTCTACATTATATTCATCTCCATCCTCTTCACTAAGCCATGTCTCTGTAATCCCAACTATGTCATAGCCTTCACTAATCATAACGGCCTCAAGTTCTTGAAATTTATTTTTAATGCTTCTTGCATTTAGATAAAAACATTTCAGGTTATCATGAACGCTCTTCCCTTGGATTTCCCATCGCCTGCTGCTCAAAGCCCCTCACCATGCTTTTTGCTTTAAAAATATATCATCAATAGTGCATGTAACGCTGTCAGCTTCCATCAGGGCAGTCTGCATTTCCCTCTGTGTAACACTCTCTAACCTCCCTGCCCCCCAAGTCCCTAGTTTAAATAACTCTCTGCTACCCTCAACATACGCTGACCCAGTGCAAAGGTACCCCTCCGGTTCAGGTGTAGCCCATCCGGCTTGAACAGGTCACCCCTGTCCCAGAAGTAGTTCCAGTGCCCCATAAACCTATACCCCTCTTTCCTACACCAGGTTCGTAGCCACGTGTTAAACCTCCAGATAAAATTCTGCTTCCCTCTGCTTGCACGTGGTACCGGTAGAATCCGGAGAACACTACCGTGGAGGATCTGCTCCTAAGCTTTTCAGCTAATTCAACAAATTTGCTTTGCAGAACCTCAAACCTACCCTTACCTATGTCATTAGTCCCAACATGGACCATGACAACTGGATCCCTCCCGCTCTGGCCAGGAGCTTGTCCGCAAGACGCTCCAGGAGGTCTCCTACCTGGGCACCAGGCAGGCAACACACCGTCTGAGACTCCTTGTCGCCATGAACAGACTAAACTGTCTATTCCTCTAAGTATTGAGTCCCCACTATCAATAACTCTCTTTTCTGAGGGGTAGAGGCCAACAGGGTGCCCTGCTGCTCATCAGTCCCTCACTCTCAGGGTCAGGGGCCAATTCGAGTTCCTGCAAGGGCCGGAATCGGTTGGACACCTCAACCACTGGAGGAGCTGTCGCTGTACGGTGTGCACGCCCTTTCCTGCGCTGACGTCCTACCGTCACCCAACTTTCTCTCCCTGCCTGCTCTGGGGTCCCCACACCACCCTGCTTTGGCGTACAGACCATTTCTCTAAACGACATACTACTTAGTTCCTCTAGGAACTCTACTGATTATGAACTATGTCGTGCATAACTGGCCCTGAAGAACAAGGATCTTGCTCTCCAGATGCTCAATTAGCTGGCACCGGTGACAGACAAACCCACCCTGGAAATCTCTTTCCAAAAGTGCGATCATCCTGCAACCGTCACATAGTTTTGGCCACATTTTGAACCCCCTACCTAATGACCTCGCTCACCCTAGATAACAAAAGAAAATTACTAATGCCGAGACAGAAGCTCAGGAACCACAATTTATTAATTAATTAACCTGAGAAGCCCTAAGCAGCAGTCACAATAGAAACCGTGGGGAAACTATGTGAATGGATAATAAGCCTCTTTTTAACAGGGGCTTAGTTTTAGTGAACAGAAATGAAATACCAAATTGAGAAACTCTATCGATAATAAGCACTCCTAATAAGCCAACTTGAATTTATCTAGACCCGCTACTATTAATATACTAACCCAAAAGTCTCACAGGGCTTAGCTGAGAACCCAGATAAAAGACTGGCTTTACTACGCCCAGGAGAAACTGGAGGAGGGGGGAGGCGGAGCACTCCGGTAAAAGCTTTCGTTTAAATTCAAGGGTAACCGAACAGACGACTAAAGTGACTGCTGTCCTATTGACTAAATACTAAATCTCAGATCCCCAGCCAAAAAGCAAACAGTAACTATCTAGCTAGCCAGCCACAAATACAACCAAGAGTAACCGAGATAAGAGTTAAGCCTCGGTTCCTTTAATTAAAACGGACCGAATAAACAAGTCGTTTACTTCGTGAGCGAACTAAACACGGTATCTCCCCCAACAAGCTGTCGCTGAGCACTCAAACAAGCAGTTAAACTTTAATCAGCTGATCAAGGCACCGCAACCGGAGGAAAATACAAAGATAACGTAATTTGCAATGTGTTTAATCAGAAGAGCCCTTCGATGATAATAAAATGCGAAAAAGACAAAAACCCCGGTTCGCGTTAATATTCAAGCTTGGAAATCGTTTATCTTAATATCGCGGTCAGGATAGAGAACGAAGGGACTAAAAACCCCGTGAACGTCAATATTTATTGGCTAGAAGACTGTATGAAAGGCAAGCGACCAAGTATGAAACCAAGCCAGATAGTTAGATATCCCGTAATTTGATATATTCCTGGCGTTGAGAGCTTACAATAGTTAGTTAGCTAAATCAGCTACAGAAAAAGCAGGCGACAGTGTACCTCAGTCCTTGAAAACAACTCTGACTTACTTTGTATATCACACAATTCACTAAGTTAGACAATTACTTCGCGTTTAGTTTATTCTTTAAATTTAGCGTTTAAATTTATTTTACTTTACCTTACTTTGCTCCCGGGAGACTGAAACCCCCTCAAAAAAAAACCCAAAAAACCCCCGTCGCCTTTGTTTGACCAGATTAGCGACTTAATTTGGCTGTTTGCTCACCGAGTTGTTAAAGGGGGAAAAAGGGGAAAAAAAAGATGATGGAGGAAGATTCTCCCTGCCCCTAATGCGACAAAGGTTATACCTCGGGAGCAAATTGTCTAATCTCTAATACTGTTTGAGCCTGAACACACAAATTAGTTTCAGATAACTCCGTTTAAACAAGAGTAAAACTTCAGATTCGATCCCGCACGTCTTCCTCTGTCTCAACTCAAGCAGAATGAACACCAACGAACAGCGCTACAGCACAGCCAAGAGGTCAGCAACAGCAACAGCCGCAGCAACAGGAGAAGACAACTGCTCCTTTTTTGATATAATCATATCAAAATTTTCTGCTTGATCCACTCTACTAGATGGAGTTATTTCCAAGGCCATAGCTGTAATGTTGAAAAATTATGTGAGTGCCTAACCATGTCTTCCCGAAGAAGACGAGTTGCATTTGGAGGCAACTGCATAAGTGCTAACAGTTGGCTATAAATTTAATTCGTCCGGGTACCCAGAGAAACATTCGGGTGTGTAAAAACGTCAAGCACACATCCAGTCAAGAAAATTTAGTTTAATTTCTAGTGCTGCTATATGAGGTAATAGCAAATAACGGCAGTAGCCATATAACTTATGACACACCAGATTGCTAGGCTAGGGTATGCGCAGCATATGCATTTGCGTTATTAAATTTTAATATTAAAGTAGCTATGACATTTTTCAACCCATCGTGGTAAGTGTAATCTCTGAAACATAAGTACACTCGTGCATTGATATTTTCATGTACTGTACATATTAACAGATTTATCACTGTTTAAACTTCTCGCTCAAAATTTTCATCACTCAAAAACTCGCGGCTCTTGCCACTTGGCAGAGAGCAGTCGTCTGACGTCACATCAGTGTATTTGCGGTGGCTGTTGATCTTGTGGGTTCTCGTCTGAGTTTGCTGGAGTCGCAATGGCGGGAAATTTAAACACCCCGTCTTGCTTGGTATCTTCTGCTGAAATAACAGCACCCAGATCGGCTTCTACCGGTAAAAAAAGGAAGGGAATAATCGGTGTCGCTTTTGGTTGCTCCAACATGACTGATCAGGGTGGGAAATTGCACAAATTCGTTAAGCCTTGGCTTCGGTGACTAATACTGCAGATCAGAGAGCAACTTCCGTAATATCAGAAGGTGAGGGCGATATTCAACGTTATCAGCCCAAAAACACAGTCTGCTTAGTGACCGTAGACTGTCCGTGTCAGGTTCCTAGTTATGCTCTTCACTGGAGTACATTGGTTAGACGTTACCTGTTAGTTTCTGAACAAGAATTTTGAACATCTGCTGCAATCGACAAAATACTATTCAACTGACCGCTGGCTAATTATCGGAACACCAAAGAAAATAGACTGTAAATCTTACAACCCCAGCTTTTCTCATCTTTATCGTACTCTAATGGAAATAAATCATCTTGCACCCGGACCAACCAGTCACCGATTTCATATATGCTGCGCGAATAATCATGTACGTGCGGGACTTCTGATTAGAGTGGAAGAGCGCATCCTATCTAATCCGTCAGGATTGGAGGTTAGCGATTGATGTTGATACGAGCTAGCTAAATAAAACCATTTGCCACTGGACACATGCATCCATAACTGGTGAAGCCTCCCCAATGTATTCCAGTGACGAGCACATGCTTATCAGCTCAATGCTTCAAATAGGAGCCTGTCACGAACAGTCTACGGTCATGAAGCAGACTGTGTTTTTGGGGCTAATAACTGCAGACATCGCTGCATCCATCTTTTTATACAGTCTACGCTGATGGCACACCGGGTTGCGAGGGCGTGCGCAGCATGTGCATTGGAGATATTAAAAATTAATATTAAATTCTAAACCCCCCTCTCACTGATAAAATCCCCCAAAATATATTGGCGCCCCTTTTAAAATCGGTCTGGCAAATAAAAAAGCCAGAAGAAATAGAAGTTGGACACGGAATTCTACCCTACTAATACGATCAATTATTTTGCAGCAAAAGCACTTTGTAACTTGTTTTAGAAAAGTGCTATATAAATAAAATCTTTTATTATTATTATTATTATTATTATTATTATTATTATTATAAAAGCAATTACCCATGTACAATACCGATAAATGGTTCCAACCATGTCAGTTTAAGCAATAAGTTAATTAAACACCGATTTACTTTTACCATGCAGCAATTATAGGGCGACCAAGGTTACTGTTAGCTGTGGTCCACGCGGCTGTTCGCCTACAAATGCGTTATCCACTAGACGTCCCCGACCAAAACTAACTGATGTTTACTAAATGATTCATTATAAGCTTCAGATACGTGATATCTCGAGACCAAATGCATTAAAGTATGTTTGCGAGGTTTACTGTGCAAGACATCCTTTTATCCTTGTTTTTGCGAAAGCAGCAGGGACTATAGCCAGCTAGCCACAGATCACAGTATGACCTGTAGGAAGTCAGCATGCTACTACTCTTACATTCTAGCAATAATGTTAATTGTTGATGTTGTGATATTTTATTAATTGGCCAAGAACCCCACAATTTACTTACAGTCTAACTGGCTTTGTGGATCCTATTATAGGCACAGGGCCACTAATTTTAAATGGCGAGGTTAAAGTTAGCTATGTGATTGACATTCTGGACACACACGCACACACACACTGACATGACGTCACGCATGCCAGCGAGTACAAAGTGGAACTAGGCCTCGAGCAATATGAAACCGATCCACGGGAGGCAAAATACACGGAATAAAAAAGCTTATTATAACCAACTCGTTGAACGGGTTTTTGTGTATTTGGTATCAAATGACAGGAATAATATCTGGAAACATAAAAAGTATTGTCTTTTATGGGTTTAAAATTCATGACGGTGCCACTTTAAATTCAACTGCAACTTCTCACCAATGAAGCCCCCCAAAATATATTTGTGCCTCTTTTTAAAATTGTTCTGGCAAATAAAAAGCCAAAAAAAGTGGTGGTTAGATATGAAACTCTTTCCCGTTTGTGTATCATTTGCGGTATAGCAAAGCAAACTCGCAGCATATATGCATTCCCGCAGGCAAACGGTTAATTTTACCAACGTTAAATTTTGGTGGTAATGTTATCATTTCAATGACGGATAACTGATTAATTTAGCTTTAGGTCGAGTTTTGCTTCATTCGTTATGTATTTGATCTCCATTAGCGGCGTTTCACATGAACTTACCTCCAGGAGCTGCAACAGCTGGGAGCTGAGTCACTCTCCTGGCATCTGCTGGGAAAATCGCGGTGAAAGACTCTTCTTTGGGTTGGTGAACGACTCTCCTTTGTCGGCTCTTTTCGAAGCGTTGTAAATTGTGTTGATTTTGATACAGCGCCACCCCCATTACCTGTGGTTGCGTGCCGCAATTGCAGTTATAATTGAGAGAAATGACAGATCCTGACAGTGAGTGCATTTACATGGACTTGAGTGTCCCGGTTCTGAGTTTCTTATAAAAACACAGAGCGTTTTGCCGTGAGCTGGTGGCGGTAAGAAATTTGGCGGTGGCGGCCGCCACCAAATCTTCTATGCAGGAAAAACCCTGGATACTCGGTTTAGGGTGGTGGGAATTTACCAATTACTGGTATTGGGGCCAATAGTGAATTTCTGAGCTGGAATGTACTCACAACAGAGAGGAATGAACAGGTTTAACACAGGAGACATGAAATGGGATGGACAAGACGGAATGCTGTGGGAGGGCCAGCTTGACAGCAGAGGAAGACTGGATCCGCAGTTTGGTAAAAGGCCCAATGAAACTTGAGTTGAGCTTCTCTGTTTCTCTCAGCGAGATGACACCTTATCTACTACCAGGCCTACCTGTTTGCTGGAAGCTGGACAGTAGCAGTAGTCCCCCTGCATCTGGAAGGCCTATAAATGCCTCTGCAGCAGGGAAAGGGCTCTAATCCACCTCTGGAGGGCGTAGTGGACCGGGAGGTGGGCAGAGGAAACTTCCCTTTCCTCTGTCTGAAAGGGGGGGGGTGGGAGACCAGCCAACACATCTTAAGGTCTGGCATAGTGAGGGGATTATGAGCAAGCTAAACTGAAGGAAGAAGGAGGGACCATTTAGAATGGGTACCCAAAGATAGGTGTCTTGCCCAGCTCCTGGTTCACCTGGCTGTTAGTCTCAGAGTGGTATTTGAAGCAAAAGTGAGGGATGGTGCCTACTAGGGTGCAAAAGGCCTTCTAGAAGTGGCTGGCAAACTGGGCAGTGTGGTTAGACACCATTATGCAGGGAATACCATGAAGTCTGACCACCTGCTGAAGGACTAGCTCCACTATTTTTTTAGCCGTGGGCAGCCTTGCCATAAGGACAAAGTGAGTAGTAAGGACCACCATGAAACCATCACATTGAGGCAAGCCTGTAACATAGTCCATAACGATGCCAGCCAGCTGGTTCTCTAGAAGACATTTGATCACACGACAAACATAATGGGTGTGGTCCTCCATGTGCAGCGAGCAGACCAGGATGTCATTGAGGTAGACAAACACGGAGTATAAGATCACGTTCCGGAGGACACCCTTGATGAGATTTTGGAGCACTGCGGAGGCATTAATGCAGTGGGGTGCAAAAATTTGGGCACCCCTGGTTTAAATGTCTGTTATAATTAATCTCCAAGTGATTGAAAGCAAACATAAACACAAAATGCTACAAAGTCAAACATGACACATTTCATCACATTTTAAAGCAAAAATAATTTTTATTTTTAACATTTTTACAGTTTCAAAATAATAAAACAAGGAAAAAGGCCTTGTGCAAAAGTTTGGGAACCCTGTCAGCTAGTACTTTGTAACTCCTCCTCGGGCAGCTATAACAGCTTGCAAACGCTTCCTGTAGCCAGCTAAGAGTCTTTCAATGCTTGTCTTTGGAATTTTTCCCCATTCTTCCTGACAGAACCCCTCTAGCTCAGAAATATTCTTCGGCCTTCTTGCATGCACGGCATGTTTGAGGTCTCTCCACAGATTTTCAATAATATTCAAGTCTGGGGACTGTGATGGCCATTCCAAAACCTTCATCCATCTTTCCTGGAGATACTTCATGATGGATTTTGAGGTATGTTTCGCGTCATTGTCTTGCTGGAATACCCAACGTCTCTTCAACTTCAATTTCTGGACTGAGCTTTGAACATTAGCCTCTAGAATGTCTTGGTATTTGGTGGAATCCATTCTTCCTTCCACCTGCACGATATTGCCTGTGCCCCCAGCTGCTACACAACCCCAAAGCATAATGCATCCACCTCCATGCTTAACAGTTGGCAACGTGTTCTTCTCTACAAATGCTTCACCCTTCTTTCTCCAAACATACCTTCTTTGGTTGTGGCTAAAAAGTTCAATTTTGGTTTCGTCAGTCCAAAGCACATTGTTCCAATAGGCTTGAGGTTTCTCAAGGTTTTCTTTTGCATACTGCAGACGCTTAATTTTGTGTTGAGGTCGTAGGAAAGGCTTCTTTTTTGCAACTCTGCCATGTAGGTTCTTGTTGTTTAAGGTACGCTGTATTGTTGTCCTGCGAACAACTAAACCTGTGTCTGCTACTCTTTTTTGCAGCTCTTTTTCAGTGATGTGTGGGATCTTCTGAGCATTTCTCACCAGATCTCAGGCCATTCTATCTGAAATTTTTCTTGGTCTTTCAGATCTTGCCTTGACTTTAATTGTTCCATTTATTTTACATTTTATTACGATGTTTCTGACAGTAGAAATTGGTAGTTTGAAATGTTGCTAGAGTTTTTTGTGGCCCTCTCCTTGTTGGTGGAAGTGAATTATCTTGATTTTGACATCCTTGAACAATTGTTTAGAGGAACACATGGTTTTTAACACCAGACACAACAGCCACCGCAGTCGGATACTTTAGAAGGCATGGAGTTACTTCGGAATATATGTTGTAGTTCAAAGCTGCCGAATAGCTCACTCGGTTAAAGCACCACATTGCGAAGCAGAAGTGACTATCACGGCGCGGGTTCGAGCCCTGTTCGAACCGACCAGCAGTGGTCGGCAGTTTTTTCAGAGTAGCGCACAATTGGCCATTGCGCTACAGGGATGCAAATTGGGAAGGGTCTGCGGGGAAGGGTAACATCACATGGTTCCGTTGTTCGTTCCTTAGGCGCCTCCTGTTGGCCAGCCGGGCGCTCGTCAGGAAGATTCTAAGCTTGTTCATGTTCGGGTATCCTCCGCCCTCATTCTGAACTTGCGATGATTCAACCAATGAGTGTATAAGAAGCAGTGGCTTACAGGCACGTGCTTCGGAGGAGAGCCGCGAACTGCCTACACTCTCCTGAATTGGCGACAGGGGGTCGCATATTGTGCATAGTTCCCCAATTAGGCATTCCAGATTCGGTGGGATTGGAGATGCCAAATTAAAAAAAAAAAAAAAAAAGAATATCCCTGGAATTATATTCACCTGACTCATTGAAGCCCTAAATCACCTGGGTCTGGGCCTTAGTAATCATCTTCTTAAAAGTTAACAAAGAATAATCCAAAAGGGTTCCCAAACTTTTGCACAGGGCCCTTTTTCCTTTCTTATCATTTAAAAACTCAGAAAAAAGAAAAAAAAAGAAACCTGGCTTTAAAATTTGCAGAAAGACGTCATGTTTAACTTTGTAGCATTTAGTGTTCAGGTTTGCATTCAATCACTTGGAGATTAATTGTAACAGACATTTAAACCAGAGGTGCCCAAATTTTTGCACCTCACTGTATGCCCGAATGGTATCACGAAGTACTTGTGGTACCGGAGGGGGTATTAAATGCCAAATTTCACTCATTGCCTTCCTTGTTATGCACTAGGTCGTAAGCATTGCGCAGGTCTAACTCAGTAAAATGGGGACATTGCAGGAGGCTGGTAAAGGTGGAATCTATTAGAGGCAGCGGGTAGCAGTTATTAGCAGTGGTGAAGTTCAGGCCCTGGAAGTCGTACATGGTGAGGGAACTGTCCCTCATGGACACTAAGAGGAAGCCTGTACCAGCTGGTGAATAAGACAAGCAGATCATGCTGGAAGCCAGGGACTCAGAGATGTATTCCACCATTACTTTAGATTCAGGCTCAGAGAAGGAGTGCAACACAGTCTTAAGGACAGTGGGGAGGAAGAGAGGGGACACGGGATTTGCTGAATGCCTGGCAGAGGTCATAGTCGATGATGAGAGTCCCCTTCAGATCTGGTGGCCAAGAGGTAGAGGTGCAACTGGTTTGTGAGCTGAACACAGGCAGGTCTTTGAGCATGGCTTATTCCACTCAACAATGATATCTCTGGCCCAATTAGTGTGAGGATTATGACGTTCCGGCTATGGTTGCCCTAACACCCCTGGGCTATGTGGTGACTCCAAGAGGTAAAAGGTCAGCTCCTTTGAGTGGTTACCCTAGCTGCGCACCCTTACCGGGCCAGTGGCATTAGTGACATCGGGGTCATCATCCCTGTCAGGGTCTGTGAGAGGATGGGCACAGACTAGGAGTCATGGAACTGTTGAGATGCTTGGCACAGTTTGGGTGAAGGAAATCTCGTTACCTCCGGAGTTGATTACGGCTTTTGTAGCCAGCTGGTGTCTCTGCCAGGAAAGCTGCACTGCAAAAAAGGGCTGGGAGGATGACGCAGCAGCCCGGTAAACAGACCTGACTCGTGGACTGAGTCTGTCAGGCTGGGCTGTCTGCAATCAAACGATCCGCTCTTCCACGATTGACTTGACCGCGGTTTATTTGGAACTGGTGCTCTGCCGGACAATAGTGTGTTAGCCTGGCGTGGTCCTCTTGCATAGGCTCCAACAAAGGAGGTCAGGCCTTGGCCCCAGGGGGGTCGCAGGTGGCAAGGGAGCCTGGTGACGTGTTTAGCAATTGTCTTGTCTCTCCTGCTGGTGGGTGTCCACTTGCAAGTCAAGATTGCGCAGCCAGATGAGACGAGGGGAAGCACAAATGTTTCATATTATGTTAAGAACCCTCTTGATGGCAATAGAAAAGGATGGCTGAGTCAGGAAATAAAATTTAAGCTGGCGTTTTTTAAATGTTGACATTACTTTGTATTGTCTTGTTTATGAATTTTGTTCATTGCAATAAGAACACTGTACCATGATTGACAGTATCATTTGGCTGTTGCAACTCTTTCTTCATCAAAGCGGTCATTAACATTAGCTAGTTTGCTATCAAAACAAGTGTTGTTGACATCTCAAGTTGCGACAGTTAATTCCCTGACTTTATTTGATCTAAAATTAAATGTCTGCTTCAGTTAGCCAAAATATGTGATTAAATATAAATGTGCACTGCCCCAAGTATACATTTTGTATCCAATTGGTACTCTTGAATGATGACGTTAGCTAAGCGATGGTGGGGTAGCTAAGTAGCTAAGGCAGCCCAACAAATTGAAGCTGGATGCATCTCACATAACTTGCTATTGATTAAAGGAGCTGTGTCGCGATTACTGCGTATGCTCAGAACTTAAATCTCCAGAGAGTGAATTATGCATTATCAGCATTATACTTTTTATATTGAGGAGCTTTCGATGGAAATTCAAGGATTGAAAGAGCTATTTTCAGCTTTAGCCATTGGATACAAAGAATGTAAGCTGGTCGCCATCACTAATAGTCATAGAAGAAGAAAAATATCTTCCAGATTTTGACTTGCAGTTGAACAAATTTACTTTGTTCGAAGTTGTGAGCATGCGCAGTAATAATGACATAGCTCCTTTAAAGCTTGCTTGTTGATAGCCAGCTAGCAATGTTATCATTAGTTAATATTTATTGGAAGCTTGCAAACATTTATGAGAGAGCAATTAATCAAATGAATAACATATCTGTCAGTGCACTATTATAGAGAGAAATGCAGCCAGCTAATGTCAGCTTATTGTTCCATGGCAGGTTTATAGCAGCAGGTCCAGCACTGCTCTCTGATTCAATGGAAGGTACATGATGTTTTTGGGCTGAAGGAGACACTAGATGGATTCTCGGAGCACCCATTTGTCAGTTTAAAAAAAAAAACGAAACAAGTACAGAAAATGTTATTAACGTTACTGGCCAAGTGAAATGGGATTATTTGCCTTCAAAAACCTTTGCCTGTAGCTGGAAACTTTCTTTTGCACAGCTGCATTTCTAGCATTCTCCAGGCACGGAAGGAAGCAGAGTGCTCTGGCTTGGAAAGTAGAAATGAAGCTGTGAAGCCCCTGCACAATGTATGGAAAAGCAAGGGTTTCAAATCGAAGATATGGATAATGATTATATGTCATTGCACAGCCATTATGACTGTGGGAATATTCATTCAGAATAACCTGGTCCAAGCCCGCACATTTCCTTCACTGAATGCTAGTTTGCCTCGCTGGAAGGGGTGATAGCTTTACTTTTTTACTGGTCTTTCGACTTGGAAGTGGGACATTAAAATTGCAGCTAGTGTTTACAATGGCTTGAAAGATTAACCTTTTTTTGGTGAATATCTTAGTTACATTGAGACTTAGCTAGGAAACAGTTTTGTGTACCTAAGTGGGGTATTTCTGATGGGACCACTTTGTCAAAGAGAACATTTTTTGAAAGCATACAGCCATACAAGCATACATTTGGTTTGGTGACATGGCTCTGTTTTGAGAGATCCCTGCCCGTCCAAGCGTAGAACCGAAGGCAGGGAGCTGCTACTAACCCCCCAAACAATCATGCCAGGCATAGGCTAACTTGAACACAGAATAAATTATTGAGTGTTCAATGTGTAGTGGCATCTCGGCAGCTGGCACAATTTCTTTTGATGCCGATATAAGAGAAATATCCTATATGAACTGTACTATGTGCAGTGACAGCTTGAAGGCTTGCAGGGTCTCTCTTGATGCTGATACAAGAGAGATATCCTATATGAAGTGCACTATGTGTAGCGACAGCCTGGCGGCCTTCACAATTTCTCTTTGAAGCCAATACAAGAGAAACATACTGTATGAACTGTACGATGTGTAGTGGCAACCAAGTGGCTGGCACAATTTCTCTTGAAGTCAATACAAGAGAAATGTACTATATGAAGTGGGCTATGTGTCGTGGCAACCAGGCAGCTGGCACAATTTCTCTTGAAGCCAATACAAGAAAAATTTTCTATATGAAGTGTGCTATGTGTAGTGGCAACCCAGCGGCTGGCACAATTTCCTTTAAAGCTAATACAAGAGAAATATACTGTAGGAGGTTTACTATGTGTTGCGTCAACCTAATGGCTGACACATTTTGTCCAGATGCCAATAGAAGAGAAATATATATGAACAATTTAGTGAACGAGCATCTGAAGTGTTAGATTAACTTTAGAGATTGGAAAATGGTGAGCCTAACTGGGCTGAATGCCTGATTTCAGTACTGTCAGAATTTCAGTTGAAGCCAGTCAAGAGAAATATGCTATAAAGTGTACCATGTAGAGACAGCCTGATGGCTGGTACAATTTTTTTTATAGAGGAATTTGGAACCTTATATCATGTGTTGTGTAGTGGTGGATGAGTTGACGTTAGCTATGCAGTGTCACTTGATGACCTGCCTATGTGTAATGAAGATATTCTATACGACGCCTGAGCCGGTAGTGAGCGTAGGTGGGTGTAGAGATGAATGTGAAGAGTGTAGAGGGACTATATGCGAGACAACAGCCATGTTGTCATATGCTTTAACTCAATACAAGAGAAACCTTTTGTTTAATCAGAACTGTGCATTTAAAAAATATTGTCACGATGTGCTTCACAGTCAACCCTGGCCTGAATCCCCTCAAAGGCAAGCCAGCAGCGACAGTGGCAAGGAAAAACTCCCTATGTGAATCAAAAATGGGAAGAATCTTTGGTAGGAACGAGACTTAAGAGGGGTAGTCAATCCTCCTCTGACCGGCCCAAGGTATGGATTCATGGTTGCCATAATGCAAAAAGAGTCCGTTGAAAAGCAGTCCAAGATTTGTAGTTTGCTGGATAGATGCCATGGAAAAGAACGTTTCAATGGTAAAAACTGGGGGGCAGATGGGCAGAGGCCCAGATGGCGATGATGGCGAAGAGCAATAGCAACATGCTCAGGGCAGGGCCCCGCCGCAGACATGGTGGGAACGCAAAAAAGGCAATAAGTGGAGAGCAGCAGGTGGAAGCAGTGCTGGGAATATACCATGTGATAATATTGTGTACTCAATAAAGTTGATATAACAAGAAAAATACTATGATTGGAAACTATAAAGACCATTCATGAATCTGAAAGCTGAGAAAGCTGCTAGAATCCCCCCAAAAGCCAATGATGCAGGCATAACCCAAAGACCAGAGGTTAATAACAGTGTGCCTTTGGAGCCAGAGAGCATGTGGTCTTGTATTTATGGCTTTTGGGTTAACCAGCTACTGGCATAGTTAGAGGCTGCAGGACAATCTGAGCAGCCAGAAGCAAAGCGATTTTGAGTGAAATGATGGGCAGATGACCACAACATGCGAGCTTGTTTGCTGATGCGGGGTAAATATTTGCAAAGTATCAGCTATGTGCCGCCGCACCATGACATTGCTGAGCGTGTGCAAGATAAGCTACGGCTTGAGGACGTGAGCTTGATGTTGGAAAGCATCCTAAGGCTAACACGCTGAGTAAAAAACACGGCAATCATAATTCTATTCAACCTAGTGTACTAGTGCGTCTATGATTTTGCTGAAAACATTACTGCCAAAATTACAGGGAAAACATGCCGATTTGGAAAGGTAATGCAGGGGTGATATTAGTTCATTTTCTAACAAGGTTGAGTATGGCCTGCTTATCACAGCAATTTCAATGCTAACCGGAATGACTGCAACAAGCCTTGATCATTCCGCGACATTTCATAGAAATTTTGGTTGGGACCACGTCCACTTCATACAACATTTTAAAAATCTTTAAAAGCATCCAAATGTTTTTCCAACACCCGGTAAAGACCAGCTTTCGAACAGTGGCAATTCGCCATAGCTGGTGCAGATTCTTGCCAAAGAGGTAATTATTCACCGACAATAAGAGTACTGCTCGAGCTAAGCAAACTTGAATAGTTGAGCATTCGTGGCTGTGCACGGATCAGCATGTGCTGCTCTAAATTTACGGTTTAACCAATGACACACCGATTAAAAAAAGTTCCTTCAGAAAACACATAGGGAATGTTTTCAAAACAAGCTACATTTAAAGACAAGTAAGCTTTTGCAGAGGCAAGCCTTCCTTACTGAGCATTTTCAGCGTGGTAGGATAGGCGAGCATGACATGAAAGCCCAAGAGCCACATCAACTTCGCCGAGGTGCGGTAGCCAAAATGAATATTGTAATCAGGGTTCTGCCCAGGACGCTAGGAGTGCTTGACGGAAAATTTCTGCCGTCTCCTAACCTGACAATCGGCCTTCCACGAGCTACGATGCATAATACACATTGTTCCTGAATGATCTTGTCAGTGAGGGGCATAGGTTTAAAATGAGAGTTAGTGGTCATATGTAATGCGAGCGCACTGTGCGTGCAAGATGGAAAAATTTTTGCAACAATTTGAGTGCAAATATTGCCTCTCTGTCACCAGAGATTACTGTTTCCTTGATGTCCTCCATATAGTGCATATGGGAGATGCCTCTAATTTTCATAGATAGATGCCATATTCATAAACTTTTTTTTTCAATTTTGTATCCAAATACGATCAAATTTCTGAATACGACATAACAACTGTAATTTATGTTTCAAACATTTCTAATGAAGCTTAACAAATCTGAACTATTCATAAAACTTTTAGCAATTCATAAGTAAGGTAATTACATATGATATGCCAGCTATATGATATGTTGTATCATTAACCACTATTACAATCATTATATGGCAGTGGCGGAGCCAGAACTGGGAATCGGGGGGGCACAGAACATCCGTTTAAAGCAATTATTAGTCCTGACCTGTTCTCAGTCATTTTCATAATTAACAATAGATTCACTCCGAGAGCACTCCACACTTATCAGGTGCTGCTTGTTCTCCCTGATTAGGTTAGATGACACTCATTCACCTTGACGCGTATTTGTTGCATTTAAATCAGCGTTATTCAAAATTGCATACCTGTCAACTTGCACGCGTATGGCTCGAGTCTCACGCTTTTTATATTTAATTGCTGAGTCCCACTTTTTATATCAACCCTCGCAATCTCTATGCATGGAAGTTTTTCACTGGATGCTCTCATTTTAACTGATCTTTGAAAAAAAAATAGTGCTGGTCGGGAAAAGCTGAGCGGTGGTCGGTGGATTCAGAGTGCTGGTCGGGGCCGACCAACATCGGCAGAACCCTGTGTAATGGACGTTTGCTGCGATAACGAATACCACGAACCTTGCAGCAGGTGGATCTGTTTCCGATGCTAACAGTTTCTTGAGCTTGCACGCCGAGGAGCAGCGACTCAGGATGGCAAACAAGTAAGCCAACATATTACTGGCCAAGCAATAATGTGACAGCAAAGTCAGATGATAGTCATGTGCACTCAGGTGACTCTCCAGCAGGCAGCATCTCCTCTACATTAAGCAAGCTTGACTCCGAGGCCCATCAGAATTTCTGTCAAAGCTCCTTTTCGGAGCCTGAGGATCACCATATGGTTGTGCCTGTATATTGGTCCTACATATCAGCCACATTTTGCCCTTGATTGCCGATACAGATATCTTCCAAAAATTAAACATGCAAATATTGGCCTGATATATAGCTCTGATGATAATGCATATAGGTCAGGTGTTAATGCAGTCCAGATGTTGTAGGGCTACATCTCTCATTATCATTTTTACCTGCGTTGCAGTCAACTCACGTAAATTCAGTTGAAATAAAACAGTTATTGGCACCCTTCATGTACAACCCCAATTCCGAAATAGTTGGGACGAAGTGTAAATTGTGAATAAATTAAAATGCAATGACTTTCAGATCACATGAGCCAATATGTTATTTACAGTGGGACATAGATAACATTTCAAATGTTAAAAATGAGACATTTTACATTTTTATCCACAAAATGATCTCATTTCAAAATTTCTGGCTGCAACAGGTCTCAAAAAAGTTGGGACACAGGCTAAAATGGGCTGAAAAAGCAATTAATATATAAGAGAATCAGTTGAAAAAGAACATTTAGCGAGTAATTAAGTTAACTGGCATCAGGTGTGTAAGATGATTGGCTATAAAAGAGATGTCTCAGAGAGGCTGAGTCTCTCAGAAGTAAAGATGGCCAGAGGCTCTCCAACCTGTGAAGGCTTGCGTAAAAAAATTGTGGAATACCTTAAAAACAATATTTCTCAATGTCAAATTGCTGAGGCTTTGAAGGTCTCATCATCGAATGTGCATAACATCATCAAAAGCTTCAGAGAAACTGGAAAAATATCTGTGCGTAAGGGACAAGGCCGAAGACCTTTACTGGATGCCCATGATCTACGGGCCGTCAGACGCCACTGCATCACTCACCGGCATGATTCTGTCATTAACATTACTAAATGGGCCCAGAAACACTTCAAGAAACCACTGTCAGTAAACACAGTCTGCCGTGCTATCCACAGGAGCCACCTAAAACTCTATCATGCAAAAAGGAAGCCATTGTTGAGCATGATCCAAAAGCGCCGCCGTGTTCTGTGGGCCAAGGCTCATTTAAAATGGACTGTAGCAAAGTGGCAAAGTGTCCTGTGGTCAGACGAGTCCAAATTTGACATTCTTGTTGGAAATCATGGGCGTCGTGTCCTCCGGGCTAAAGAGGAGAAAGACCACCCCTCCTGTTGTCAGTGTTCAGTTCAAAAGCCAGCATCTCTGATGGTATGGGGATGCATTAGTGCATATGGTGTGGGACACTTGCATGTTTTAAAAAGCACCATGAATGCTGAAAGGTATTTAAAGGTTTTAGAGCAACATATGCTCCCCTCCAGATGACATCTATTCTAGGAAGGTCTTGTGTATTTCAGCAGGACAATGCAAAACCACATACTGCAGCTATTACAACAGCATGGCTTCGTAGTAGAAGAGTCCATGTACTGAACTGGCCTGCCTGCAGTCCTGATCTTTCACCGATTGAGAACATTTGGCGCATAATTAAAGGAAAAGTCTGTCAAAGGAGACCCAAAACTCTCCAGCAGCTGGAAGCCTGTATTAAACAAGAGTGGGATCAAATTCCAATGGCTAAACTCAAGAAACTTGTCTCCTCAATGCCCAGACGCCTCCACTCTGTGTTAAAAAGAAGAAGGGATGCTACACCATGGTAAACAGGCCCCTGTCCCAACTTTTTTGAGACCTGTAGCAGCCATCAAATTTGAAATGAGCTCATTTTGTGAATAAAATTGTAAAATTTCTCAGTTTCAACATTTGCTAGGTAATCTCCGTTCGATTGTGAATAAAATACTGGCTGGTGTGATTTGAAAGTCATCGCGTTTGATTTTATTCACAATTTACACTTTGTCCCAACTATTTTGGAATTGGGGTTGTGAATTCACCACAATGATTGTATTGAATAAACAATGAATATACTAACTTATATTGTCGAGTCAAAATATGGTGAATCTACTTACATTTACTTGTGCAAATTGTACATATGGAAAACCCATGGAATCGTATTTTTTCTCAAAAATTATTGGCATCCCTAAAGAGCATTGACTTGAACATGAACAAAAAGGTGCCAAAGATTAAATTTAATTCACGCTCTGTCACCAGAATCTGTATTGCTGCCTTTTAGCATTTCCTGGGGTATAAAAAAAACAGTTGTGCGCATGTGAAAATGTGAAATTGTGCAACAAATTATTCTTGACTTGCCAATATTGCATAGAGGTTATAAAAGAATAAATAAACAATTGAAAATGCCTCTAAGTATGCCGTACCATTATCCAAAAAGTTTCTAATGAAGGAAGAGAACATGTGAACACTACTGGTTTAATGAGTTTGGAGAATGATTAGGGTGGCAAAGAAAAACTTGAGCACCACACCATCACCATCTTGCAGTTTAGTGCTCTCTTGGAGTTCACAAGTTTTAAATCAACTGTTCTATACCATCTACGTGTCAATGGAAGGGTTCTGCAAGAGATGCCCTTACTAAAAGCAATCCACAAATTGCAGCGCTTGACCATTGCCAGGCTATATTGGAACTATGATTGAAGACTTGTGTTGCTGTCAGATGACGCCAAAGTGAACTTCTCGTGCATGCACACAATGAGAAGCATGAAGGAGTAAAATGTGGTGGCGGATCATTGATACTTTGGAGCTGTTATTCTGATAAAAGTCTCAGGAATCTTGTCAAGATTGATGCCACAATGAATTCCTTGAATTAGCAGGATATTTGAAAGGAGCACCTGGTTACCTCTTCTTGGAGGTTAAGACAAGGCTGTACTTCGACCTTCTCAGCTAGAAAATAACACCGAGTACTCATCAAAATCAATGAAGAAATGGTTTCAGAAATTCAAAATAAACATCTTGCAATGGATTGACGTAACCCAATGGTCTGTCCACTCGCACAAAAACTTAGGAACTTTAGAGATCTTGAAATGCTCTGAATGGAGAAGTCTGTCAGGGTTTGAAAGCTATGTCTGTCAGTTTTCATGAACTCGTGCATTTGTGTTGATTGTGCTAGTTATTTTTCTTAGTTATTGTGTTTTATGGTCATTTGTATTCCCATTCACATTCTGTTCTCACATGCTTTTGCTTTCATTCCCTCTTTGCACTGTTCTGTTAGTTGTATACTCTTTCCTCATTTTCTTGTTTGTCGCCACACCTCCCTTCACGCTCTTTCCGTGCTTCCCTCACCTGTTTCCCATTCCCATTAGCTTCCTTTTTTCTTTCATAAACCCTGCTGTCCCTTTCTTGCATTGCGGGTTTGTTTGCCTGTTCACTGTCCCACTTACAAGCATTCTGAATTCCTCCCGAGATTCCTTGTTATGGTTTGTTTTTGTCCACGGTTATGATGCTGCCTATTCCCTTGTGTTCGATTGATTTCCTGTGTATAATTATTGCTGTTTTTTTCTGGATTACGATTGTTGATGACCCCTTTATCTGGCATACGTTTAGTTTGGCTTCTGACCTATGGGCTGTT
Source organism: Gymnothorax javanicus (assembly GCA_029692085.1). Classification (NCBI taxonomy): domain Eukaryota; kingdom Metazoa; phylum Chordata; class Actinopteri; order Anguilliformes; family Muraenidae; genus Gymnothorax; species Gymnothorax javanicus. The sequence goes on from CM056197.1 coordinate 3,720,773, forward strand.
AAATTGTTATGATGTGGATTTCCCCTCCTGTGCTGCATTCTTCCTGCGTGATTTTGACCCATAACGTCTGACGAACAGCTCTGATTAAAACCATTGAACTGACTTCTTCTCTGCCCTTGAGCCCTGAGTCTGCCCTCTTTCAGAGTCACTGAAGATTCTGTTGAAAGTGTTCACCATCCTTGTCAGACCTCAGAGGAAGAAACTCCTTGAAGTTACTCAGTCCTGGGGAGGTTCCACCAAATTTTCAATTAACGGGTGCTGATAATTTATACGCACATCTTACTGAAAAATTGCTCTGCTCAGTCCAACATTATTTTTTGTTTTTAATTTTAGAGTGAAAATGAAAGTTATTGGCTTCCGCTCGTGTCAAAAATATGATTCAGTGTATATGTTGTTCATTTTATACAATTGCTATTGCCACAATAGTTCTTGAGTTTACCAGTGTAGTCGGTGGATAGCACAGTCACCTCAGGGAAGATTCTGAATCTAGCCTGGAATCCATCCGTATCAAGCTTTGGTCGCTCCCAACGGTCACTTGCTTGTACGTCTGGCCTCAGTCGGTAGACCAGCGTTTGACTTTCAAATATTCGCACAAAATCCATGTATGACCTGTGATTGGCTCACAGTCGCAAGGGTGCCCCCCTCCCCCCTTTAGACAGACTTAAAAATAAATAAAAATACAATAGTTCATTCAACGGAAGTCCCGCCTCCCGGCTCGTGTTTATACGAGTATTCATCTGAGTGGCAGGAGAGTCTCTGGGCAGTGAACGAGCCGGGATGCGGGACTTCCGTTGAATTTGCGAGCTTACTTGAAGCATAAGTATTTTATTATTTTTAGCGAAGAATAACCGCGTTTCTAGAGTTCTTAGGATACGAGTGGACAAAGCTGACTTGGATTATACTGGTCGATGTGTCGGACGATGGTTTGAAAGTTTGTCAACGGAAGTTTTGTGGAGTTTTCCCATTGCTACTGCGTGACCCCATTTGCTTCCAGCAAAAAAAGGAATTTGGATAATTTTTCAAAACTCTCCAGTGGCCATAAAGTTGCGCCAGGTGAAGAACAACTTTGTCCGTTCAAGACATCTAATGATGAGTAATTGATATACAAATTATAGTTTTTGGGTGGAGTATCACTTTAATCTAGCTGATGCAATCATGCCCTTCGAGCTATAGCTAATGCCAATTACAGTGAAATACGTTATGTAATTTGAGTATTATTTAATTTAGCCTTTATTATACCGGGGAATCCTACTGAAATAAACAAAATGCAGATATGGCCAAACATTATCATGTTCAAAACCTAACAACCACTCCAAGAGTAAATGCAAGCAAACCTCAATCTAATTTTTAAGCTCATGTCAAATAACATTCACGAATGCCGTTGCTAACCAGCTAACTCATATTCGATTGGTGGTTCTCGCCAAGAGCAGAAAACATGAATATTCATACATTCACTTCAGTAGTGATGTAAGGGCTAAACGCTGGCTACACGACTGAGGCCAGACTGATAAGTCAGTGACGGTTAGGAGCGACCAGCGCTTTATCAGTATGGATTCCAGGCTATTCTGAATCCAGCCTGGAATCTTTTTTTGTGCAGTTTGCATGCGCTCCCAGTGTCAGTGTATTTTTCCTTTGCATAATCCAGTTTTCTCATTAAAAAAAACAAAAACAAATGCATGTTAGGCTACTTGCAGACTGAAATAGCACGTAGGTATGAGCTTCAGCATTTGGGTGAAAGTTGTTTGTCCTGCAATAGATTAGCGCGCTGTCAAGGTTGTGTTCCTTTCCCTCTCCCACTGAATACTGGCACAGACTCCAGCAACCCTGACCAAGAATAAATGGATTATGAGCTGCTATTTCAAGATATTGGTATTGACAAATTCCCAGTTACTAACATATTAACATGAGGGCCATCTGAAGAGGAATAATCTGGCTTTTGCAATGGATACATTATCAAAGCCTTGCATTGTTGTGTGCATTTGCTTAGGGCAGGCCTGATATTTTTTCCATGCTGTTAGGGGGTTATTGGTATTTAAATAGGACTGTTAGCTGGGGGTAGGAGCAACTGGAGACTCTGAAGCTGTGTTGATAATTGTGAAATTAAGCTGTGTGCAGTGATTATAGCTGGGAAATAATGTACAGCCCAAAATTAGAAAAAGTTGGGATGATGTGTTTAACTGAAAGCAGTTATTTGTAATTTATCTTTGACTTGTATTACATTTAAAACTGTGTACCAGCACATTATTTGATGTTTCATCACATTAATTTTATTGATGAAATTCTTATTTCAATTTTGAATCTTGAAACATTTTTTTTTTTAAATTGGGACAGTAAAGTGTTTACCACTTTGTAATATTGTTATTCTCTCCACAACACTTAATAAACATTTTGGGTCGAAGACTCTGATTGATTAATGTTTCAAGTGTAATTTTGTCACATTTCTTCCTGCAAACTGCCGTATCCACTTGTGCGCTCCTTCCTGTTCGCCTGACCTGGCAGGGTCACACTATATCTGACTGGGCCTTATTTGACTCAGGGGCAGGTGGGAACTTTGTCCATCTTGGTCTTGCTCATGTCCGACTGCACCACTGCCAGCACCCCTCCGGTCCCGCCGTCTCATGGGGGTTGCCCTTCCTGATGCCGCAGAGGAATTCCAAATATAACTTTTATTTACATGTATTCACTTAAAGTTTGTTGATAACTTGTTTCGTTGCCAAGATAATTGAGTTCAAAGTTTGCATACTTTTCACCCCACCCACTAGTCTACTCTGTTTTTCAACCCTGGGTAGAACCCCAGTGTGACAGAGGTCAGAAGCATGAATCACTAGTGTGCTGTAGGTTTTTTTTTTTTTGTCCTTTAACCAGTTTGTCTTAACAACCACTTATTAAGTTACATTTATGCGTTTATACTCTGTGGATTATATAGCCATCTAGCTGGCTAGTTAACATTAACTGAGGAAGGTCTTTATAACTAATCGTTATATTTAAGTGGTATGATTAGGTTTTGCCCTAACTTTACTCACTTAGCTAGCTGTAATAGGCATGAACTTCTCTGATATGTTAAATTGCAGTGCTTTCGCGCGTCCAAACTGTACTTTTAGATTTTTGGGAGGTTAGCTACCTTACTACCTAGCTATCTCAAGAGCAATCGCTGTTACAGCTAGCTAGCTAGTGAAGCTGTGGCAAAAACCAAATGACATTGCTGAAATATGAATCCCTAAAAGACTCCTTAAATAGTGTTTGCTAGCTAGCAAGATGACCTTATAATCTGAAGAGTAACGTAATGCGCGATTGCATAAGCAGCTGAAATTACTCATGAAGTAATGCCTCAGCCCTAACTGTCTGCTTGCTCTTCACTTAACAGAAGCTGTTTATCAAGATTGAAAGAGGTCGTGGGGGTGTGAACGTGTTGAAAGTGACTAATCAGTGTCGTCAAGTTCGCAACCCATTCAGAGAGGGGAATCTGGCAACAGTGTGATGTGCTTTCGTACCGAATTTAATTATTTACGATGAAAGCATCCCCGGAAAGCTTTTGCCACCGTGGTGAAGAGCCATAAGAAATATTTTCCCACAGATGGATTTATTTCGCCAATGGCGATGTGGCGAATGGCACGTGCGTATCCAGATTCATACTCCATGACAGTGCACTTTGGTATGTGGCTCTGTATACATTGAAGTATACAAAGCGACAAACAAGTGAACTACGAGAGGATGCCATTTGTTTCTGTCGAGCAGAAGTCTTGATATTGCCGGCCTAGTCGGGCCTGTAAATGTCTAAATATGGTCCTGAATTGCCAGTCCGACCCCTGTATTGCCGATAAAGGTCTGCGAATATGTAAGTTTTGTGGAGACTGGGCTTGAGTGTCACAACCCTCATGTGGACTGGCCTCCAGGATCCATTCTGGGATGGAGTTTATCATGTTCATAGTCCTGTGTTCGTTCTGCTTCCAGTCCCACTGCACCTCTTTCCTCTGACTACCAGGAGGAGCCGCTGGACCTGAAGGGAGTTCTCCTCATTTACTATGACCTATGTCTGGCATTCTACAAGGCGCGATCTACGTCACTTCCCCCGCACAGACCAAATGATTGTGCCATCAACTTGTTACTTAGAACATTGTCCCCCAGGGATCAGCTGTACTTCTTAACCATACAAGAGTCTCAGGCTTGGGAGGTGTACATAAATCATTCCCTGGCTTCTGGGATCATTCAAGCTTCCTCATCACCAGCCCGCCAAAAAAGATGGGTCTCTACGTCCCTACATTGATTATCAGGGATTTATTCAATAATTATCAAGAATTGGCACTTTGCTTCTCTGATAGACTCGGCACTGGCCAACCTCCTGGGCTGTCATTATTTCACTAAGCCGGCCTTGAGGAACGCTAACCATTTCGTTTGATGCGGGAAAGAATTCAATGAAAGACAGCATTTAATACCCCCTCTGGCTACTATGAATTCCAAGTGATGCCGGTAGGGCCCACTAGTGCCCCTGCTGTGTCCCAGAATCTCATAAAGGAGGTCTCTCAAGACTTTTGGTCCTTTTCCACTGCATGGTACTGCTCTACTTGACTCAAATCTATTCGGTTTTTTACGCATTTCCATTGGGGATAGTACCTAGTACCAGTAACTTTTTTTAGTACCACTCCAGCGAAGGTTCCAAGCGATAGAGCTAATACTAAAATGTGAGTTAAATGCGCTGCAAACCACTGATTTGGCAGAAGGAATCATCATTTGCGCGACAAGGACAAACTAACACAATGCATAATCAGCATTATTGTGGAATAGGATGATTTTCTCAGCAATGCAATCTAAAGTGTATGCATTAGGATGTGATTTGTCGGTAAATACATATCCAAACCAACAAGCTAGCTAGTTTTCTCGTGGGCTAATTTAAAACAAAATAGACATTTTAGGCTCACATAACAATATAGCAGCTTTCCGACGAGATTAATGTATTAACATAACCTAACGAAAAAAGGGAGTCGCGAGTGCTTCGTTGTCAAACACACTAACTCACTAACAATTAGTGACTAAATTCAAGCAAATTAGGCACCAGCCAGAAATGCATAATAAGAGTACTTACAGCGCGGGGCGCCCCGGTGGCTCATTGGTCTAAGTGCGCGTATCATAAAGGCTGTATCCTTCCCGCAGCGACCTGGGTTCGAATCCGGCTCGGGTCATTTACTGCATGTCTTCCCCCATTCCTCTCCCCAACTTTCCTGTCTCTCTACACTGTATAACTATCGAATAAAGGGAAAATTCCCAAAAAAAATCTTTAAAAAAAAAGAGTACTTTTAGGCTAAAATGGAAAAGTGGCCAGATAAATAGCCACCCAACATTGTTGCGGAGACCCAAGAACATCAGCCCTTCAACATCCTTCGTTGCATAGACGTAAAAACATTCTTTTGATTTTATATCTTTGCCTCACTGTGCCTGCGTTCGTGTCCATTGAAGGCGACGTCACGGCCCTTTCTATGTTCTGCCTGCAATTGAGCTGGTACCTTGCTGAATGGAAAAAGAGTACCTGGTACCAAAACTGAAAAGAAGAGAGTCAAGTGCTCGGTACCATGCAGTGGAAATATGCTAATAGTCTCTCAGTTGGTTTATTTAGACAAGATCCTGGTGTTCTCTGCAACACTGGAGGACCACACCTGCCCTGTCCGCCTTGTTCTTCTAAAGCTGTTGAAGAATCAACTATTTGAAAGCAGAGAAGTGTAAATTCCATTGCACCACCATCTCCTTCTTGGGCTTCAAAGTGTTGCAGAGTGCCTCTAAGATGGATTGCCAAAAAGTACAGGCTGTGCTATATTGGCAGGACCCTCCAGACTATCAAGAGCTGGAGAGGTTCCTTGGGATACCAGTTTCTACCGGCGGTTCATTTGAGGGTAATGTAGTGTTGCTGCTCCCCTAGCAGCGCTGATGTTCATTAAGGCGTCCTTTGCCCTTACTTCCAGGTACTGGTTGGAGGGATTGCGATGGACCATGACAACCTGGAGTACGTCTCGACTGCTTAGAGGCTTTATCCCAGTCAAACCTGTTAGTCCCTCTCTTCACAAGATTCAACTTTGTTTTGACGTACCATCATGGTACAAAAAATTCCAAGCCTGACTCCTCATCTCATCTGTACACTTTTGGTCTCCTGATACCATCCTCCTGGGTAGTTGTCTTCTGGCAGCCGCCATGCTACCAGTGGAGAGCAAGGTCAAAGAAGTGTTGCGGCCCTGTCCTTTTGCGCAGGACACTCCACTCAACCGTCCCTTCATCCCCAAGAGAGTGAGAGGCAACCTCCTCCCTTAGGCCTATGGCTCTCATCCTGCCATCTTTCATGCCCTGCCCTCTTTCGTTGCTTCATTTTATGGCCAACCATCTGCCAGGATACCTGGAAGTTGAGGTCTTCGGAAAAACCGGACAGCCCGAAAACCTGAAGTTCCGACCCGACCCGGCTCGGGTTTTGGGTCCATTTAGAAGAAGTGACTCCCAGGCCGGGTCGGAACCGGGAGAGTTTGTCTCGGGTCTCGGGTCTCTTACAGTGAAAGGCCGGGTTATGTAGTACCGAGAGGACCAGCGATTGGCGGTCACAGCTGTGAATCACCCCGCCCTCCCCTTTTCCCCCCCTTCCGTCCAATGCGAGGCTGCGAGCTGCCTGAGTGACTACGCAGGGGCCGGCGCTAGACAGCTAAATTTGGGGGTAAAATATCCATCCCTTTATTGACTACAATTAGTCCTGTCTAATTCTAGATGGTTTTCCTTTATTAACACGTTTTCCAATTCAAGAATAATCAAGTGGCAATTGAAGACATGGCTTCTCTCCCCCATGCGATCTAACAGCGACAAAATAATGGGCTACATTCAGTACAGAAAAATAATTTAATTATAAATAGGTCTATGCACTGGCATTCAGCAACGGTAATTTTTTTTTTTCCAGCGAGAGCAGCATATCAGAACTCTTTTGCGAATGAAGATAATTTCGGCGACAAGTGCGCACACCTGTTTTTGCAGCACGGTCACGCAACTTGCTGTAAAAAATAGACAGCTGTCCAATTGGAAAATGTAAACGGACGAAACCACGTACAAGTCACCAGAATTACCTGAAGAGTTCTGAAATGCCGCTCTCGCTGGAAAAAAAGTTACGTCGCTGAGTGCCAGTGCATAGACCTAATTATAATTATTTTTTTTTCTGTACTGAATGTAGCCCATTATTTTGTCGCTTTTAGATCGCGTGGGGGAGAGAAGTTGTGTCTTCAATTGCCACTTAATTATTCTTGAATTGGAAAATGTGTTAATAAAGCAAACCCATCCAGAATTAGCCAGGGCTAATTATTTTCAATAAAGGGAGGGATATTAGCCCCAGAATTTTCAGGTCTAACGACGCGCCTGGTATCGAGGGTAACAGCACTAGCGTGTTGTTACCGCGGTATGCTCTGCAAAGCACAATGGAAACTCCAAAATTATAACGTTAATTAAACAAGAGAAGATGTGTTCTACTGACCGGTGGATTAGCGTTAGCAATGGCTAAGAAGAAGGATTACAGTACATGACCATCTAAACAAGAAAATGACGATGTGGATTTATTTTTGTTTACATCACGTTATGGCCAGGGGGGCTGGCAGTGCCCGCAGCAGGAACCAGGTAGAAGAAGACTACGTTTAGGTAAGAAACAGAAAATAATAAAAACAGGTCTTATTTAACGCTAGACAACTTGTATTAAATCATAAAGCAACTCGGGCATTTCGGGTCCACGGGTTTTTTAGGGTTCGGGGCTGGTATGTCACGGTTCTATTCGGAGCCGGTTCCCACATATCTCGGTGCTGCTCGGGTTCGGAACTCAGATTTATAGTAATAGCTCGGGGCCAGTCGGCTCCGGGTACAATTTTCACGGGTCCGTTTGGGTTCGGGTCCGTCAAATTGGACCCGTGAAGACCTCTACCTGGAAGTTTATCGCAGCCTGTACTGTGTATGCCCCCTCCAAATCAAGCAACCAATATTCCTGCAGTCTGTTACCGCCCTTGGAGGTTCCGAACCGGTCGTGGGCCAGCATACAGATGGATGTCGTCACAGGCTTCCCTCTCTTTGATCAGTTCACGATCATCTTCTTTATCGTATGCTGACTCTCCAAGGCAGTCCACTTCATTGCTACCCACATTCAAGGAGACTGCTGAGCTCCTATTACATTACATGGTCGGGCTCCACAGCATACCTCAGGGGGTGGTCCCAAACCACGGTCCCCAATTGACCAGCCAATTCTGGAGGGCTTTCTGGGCCCTGGTGGGAGCCACCCCTCATTTATCCTCAGGGTTCCACCCAGAGACCAACAGCCAGGAGGATATGCTGAACCAGGAGCCGGGCAACACCCTTTGCTGCCTGATGGAAAGTAACCCCAGTAGGTAGTGCTGTCTTCTAAATTGCATGAAACTGGCTCACAACTCACTACCTTTTGCTCGTCTGGGCATGTCTCCTTGCCAGTGTTCTCTGGGTTTCCTTCCGCCTATAATTCAGTCTGTGGAAAGAGAAGTAGCTGGTCCCTCTGCTCAATTCATGGCTTGTCATGCCTGGTGGGATGGGGACGAGCCTGGGCCTTACTAATCTCAGGGTTCTGCCGATGCTGGTTGGCGGTGGTCGGCGTCGACCAGCACTCGGAATGCACTGACCAGAACTCGGAATGCACCGACCACCACTCAGTTCAGATAGCTAGTGCTTTTCCCAACCAGCACTATTTTTTCAAAGATCAGTTAAAATGAATGCATTCAGTGTCCAATAAAATCGCTAGAAGCAAAACATAAATGATCCTAAATATGCTCCCCCCTTCTTGTTATTTTTCAGAACAGCGGACTTTCTTTTTCTACCCACGCCCCATCTGCGCTGGTCTTCACTGATACTGAAAAACCTGCCCAACAGTGATGGAAATACTGAGTGCCTGCGTGTGCTGGGCATTCATGGGCGAATTGAATCTGAGGGTGTGGGGAAATGATCGGTGCGGTTGTCTCAATCAAATAAAAGACAGGCAATTATAATTGGCAGGGTGATTGATTTCTGTAGCCCTGTACTTTGCATGTCGAGAGAAAAGTTTTCTTGTCATATAAGCGACAGCAAAACTAAATAAATCTCTGTCGAGGACGGTAACATTCTTTACATGCTAATCTATCAGTGTTTAATAACTGGCGATCGGTGGACGGAAAACCGAGGGGGCGGAAAACATATAAAAGGATGAGATTATTGACCCGATTTTAATCATTGTTCTTGGTTAACACATTTTCCAACAATATGAAAAATCAATTTGCAGTTAAGTACACAGTTTCCCTTTTAATGAAATGGCAAGGGGAGTGAATAATAAATTCATTAAAAATGTTTAATTTACGTGCCTTAATACGTAACCCTTCACGAAAAAAAAACCTACTGTGGATTTTCCGCGTTAACTTTTGCCACATCTTACAAAGCAAGAAATGCACGCTTTTTTGCCTTCAGTTGATGCGTTTTATTGTCTTAACGAAGACAATTAGCTACACCTGAGAAGGGAGAGTTAAAGTAACTTTTATCAAGCAAAATGACTGAAACAAATCAAGACTAATAAGTAGTTTAAAGACGTTTATCGCCCTCCTTGTTTTCTGTCCAACGGGCGCCACTGAAGAAATTTTTGAAACATAAATGACAGTTGTTAAGTCGTATTCAGGAATTTAATCAAAAGTATTTGGATACAAAATAGAAAAACAAGTTTATGAATATGGCATCTATCTATGAAAATTAGAGGCATCTCGCAACGCACCGAGGAGCACATCAAAGAAACACAGTAATCTGGTGACTCAGAGGCAATATCTGCTTTAGAATTGATGCACAAACTTTCCAGCTCAAACAATTCTCCATCCAGCACTCCAAGCATCCTGGGCAGAACATTCACCCAGTGTTCCATGTCTTGAAATATTACACCCATGTCCTTGTCTTCCTGCAGTCCTCTTTGCGGCTCCCCACCTCCCCCTTGGCCCAATGATGGTGGTTTCGCCTAAACCACACGTCGGATTCTGGACGTCTGGTGCAAGGGATGCATACGCCAATTCTTTGTAGACTGGGTGGGGAACGGGCTAAAGGAGCGTTCCTGGGTCCCAGAGCATTACATCTTGAACCCCTTCTTGGTTCATGATTTCCTGCACTGGCATCCAATTTCCTCTAACGGGGGAAGGTACAAAATAAAATAAATATACAGTTACAATGTCAACTGGAAACGTCTGAAATAAAAAATAAACAAAATCACCAAGAAATTAGATATTTTCAGGCATATCCACTCATCCACTGTTAGTCAAGCTCCTTCATGTTGTGTGTAAGTTGCTGGCTTGTCACTTGCTATATGCCGTTTAGCAACCATTCAGTATTTCCTAGTAAATATGTATTGTCTTTCGAAAGTACTCGTAATCTTTAATGATAGTGAAATGCAGAAGTTCTCTTCCTAGTTCTATTGATTGGAACAAGCTCGGAAGTCTTACTCTCGGTCACCAGGATTGGTGCCGCAATCCTATTAATCAAACCTCAATCTGTTCCTCTGTCCAATTTATTAGCAACAACTTGCCAAGCCTTCTGCGGTCATCAGGGCTGGGACCGTGTTTCTGTTAATCTCCACGGTCCTGCCATCTGCTAGTTTGGTTCTGCCGAAGTATGCACTCCTTCTAGCAGCAGTCTTGGATAGCCACTGGCTGGGCATGGATAAGGCCTCATATCCACGCCTGTACCATCTGAACTGAACTGTGCCATTCTGCTGTGGGGTCCATCTCTTTGCCACAACCATACCATCATCAGTAAACCCCACTATTTTACTCTGTACTCTGATTCTGCATTTGGGTCCTGGTCTGGATCATAACGGAATCCAGCCTCATCCAGATACAGAAATATGCGCAAAGTGTCCTCAAACTCTGCAAAACACATAACGAAAAAACATAATCCTGTACTATTGCTTCACTGATGAAAGGGGCCTTTTCAGGGCCCTGTTAATGGTGGGGAGACCCACGGTGGTGAAGTTCTGAAACATCCTCTGTAACAGCACACTTCATCTCCCAGAGCTTAATGCCATCGTTTGCCCTTACCATATAGATATCTGCCCCCTGCTGGTCAGGTGTGAACATTGGTTCTATACCACTGAAGTGGGGTAGGGTAACTCTCAGTTGTGTCTGTGAACTGACCAATCCACATAGATCTCTTTTCCTGCTCTGAGCCGGAGACACCGGGAGCTAGAGTTTCAGGGGAAAATGTTCACTGGGAGAATATTAGGGGATATTTATTTATTTTAATTATTTTCTTCTTTGCGTAGATCTTCAAAATAACTTACACACCAGGCTGGTCTGTGTCGCTGCTGTCACTCGCAGAACAGAAAGGACAATACCAGTGCCCTGTTCTCTTTTACTCTTTCAGTGGTTCAGTCTACACCATGTTCTATCTATCCCTCTCTCTCTCTCTCTCTCTCTCTCTCTCTCTCTCTTCCAGTGATGTCCGGAGGTGAGGGGCCGTCAGTGCTGTGTGCTGTGTGAAACCGGTCCAGTTTGGCCTGGGATAAATACAGCTGCCCTGGCCCAGGCTTGGTGCGGTTTGGCCTGGGATAAGATCCGCTGCCCTGGCCCAGGCTTGGTCCTTTTTGGTCTTGGATAAGATTGGCTGACCGAGCCCAGGCTTAGTCTGGTTTGGCCTGGGATAAGATCCGCTGCCTTGGCCCAGGCTTGGTCCGGTTTGGCCTGGGATAAGATCGACTGCCCTGGCCAAGGCTTTGTCTGGTTTGTCCTGTGAAAAGATTGGCTGCCCTGGCCTAGACTTGGTCCGGTTTGGCTTAGGATAAGATCGGCTGCCCTGGCCCAGGCTTGTTGCAGTTTGTCCCGGGATAAGATCGGCTGCCCTGGCCAAGGCTTGTTGCAGTTTGTCCCGGGATAAGATCGGCTGCCCTGGCCAAGGCTTGGTGCGGTTTGTCCCGGGATAAGCTCCATAAGCATAATGTACAGTGTGGAGGACCTGCTCATCTCTCATGGATACAAGCCTCCCCGGAACCCCCCTCCTTCATCCTCCTCTTCCTCATCCTGTGAGGCTGTGCGGAGCGCTTGCTACGAAGGCGGGGGGAAAGCGGCGGGGGCGGGCGTCTGCAGTGACAGTAACCACGGCGACACGCGTCAGCAGCAGAAGCCGCGACCGGGGACTCTACATAGCAGCTCAGATAGCGGGTGAGTGTATGAGTGTGTGTGTGTGTGTGTGCGTGTGTATATGTGTGTGTGTGTGTGTGTGTGTGTGTGTGTATGTTTGTGTGTACGTGGGCTTGTTCATGTGAAACCACTCCTGAGGAACTGCATTTTTTGTGAGGAGATTTGGGATTGTGAGGATATTTTGGGTGGTCCTCACAAAGGATGTGTGGAAGTGTGTGTGTGTGTGTGTGGGGTGTTTATGTAAGAGTGCTTGTGTGTGTGTGTGTGAGTGTGTGTATGTATGTTTGTGCATCTGTCAGTGGGTCAGTGCTGCAGTAGGAGAATCTCAAACTGAAGTGCCAAGGCTGTGCTGTTAGATACAAACCAGTAATAACACACAAGCACAAACTCACACACACGCTCGCACACACTTAACACACACTTACAAAGATACATACACCCACACAAACACACTCACTCTCACACACGCACACTTTGTTTTCATGTTTTTGTGGGGACATTCCATAGACCTCCATTCATAACCTAACCCCTTTACCTGACCATAAACCTTAACCTTAACCTTAACCTATCCCTAACCCCAACCTAAACCTTAACCTAACCCTAACCTTAACCCCTAACCCTAACCTACAAACCCCAAAAATCAGCCAAATATTTAACCTTAATTTAAAGCAGCACCTCAGCCTGGAGCCTAAATCTAATGACTCTCCTGAATGCTAGGCCAAAGCATAAGCCCATAAGTAAACCTAGACCTAAACTGAGCCCTAAGCCCAGAATTAAGCTTTTTCCTCATGAGGCTTCAGTAAAGGTCCCCACAGCACTGGTTTTTTCAGATTCCCTTTCTTTTGATTCCCAGAAGTATAGAAAAACCCGCTCACACACTCTCGCACACTCATGCGGACGCACGCATACACTCACACACACGCACACACACTGACATAACACACACACACACATATGCTCTCACAAACAAACTCGTTCTCACACACATACTCACATAACACACACACACACACACATTCACAATACAGTATGTTTCTCTCTTTGTAATATGAATGAAAGCCGTGCTTTTTTCTCTGAGTTCCGGTGTATAGCATGATGGCTCTATATATAACCTCAGTTATGTAACTGAGCTGACTTCCTGAAGGACTCAGTATTAATCTGGGGGCTGGCGGAGAATACCCTCTGTTCCTCTGAATGAAGCGTGGAGGGCGGGATTACGCTGAGACTGCCCTATCAGTGGTGTGGAAGTAACCAATGAGAGCCTGTCTGTGGTGAAGAAGGCAGTAATCATCCTAAGTGGTGCTCAGTGAATTCTGAAGCGATTTGCAGCTGAGGAGTCGTCTGTTCTTATGGTGTTCTCTGTAAAGTTTGTTGTTATCTTAAAAGCTGTGGCCATTGGGGGTCGAATACATTTGTGTGAACGCATGTTTTTCAGCATGGCAATGACATAAAAGTCACTATAAAAAAATAAATTCTTGTTTGTTTTTTATGTGAAATGGAATTCAGAAATTGAATAGTGTGTAAGATTCAAAAATATGTCAGATACTGGACTCAGGACTCAACTGTGGACGGTAGCTCAGGTCAGTGGTTTCAATAGCAGCCAAAAACTTGGTCAGATAATGGGAGTTGAAGCCAGGTGAGCAGAATGCAGTACGGGGGGGGGGGGGGGGTAAACGGATTTGTCGTCCTGCATACAGCCCAGGGTTCACATGCTAATAAGTTTAAATGCCAAACCAAAGGAAGATCCAAATCTTTAGTCAGGAAGCCAGCCATGGTCAAAACCAGAAATCTCAATAAACAAGGGAACAAGAAAACTTGTGAACCATGGGACAGAAGCAAATTGAGATCAGGAATCAGAACTCTAGAAAAATGCTTGAAATATACTCAGAAAGTAATTATGGCAACAAACTTGCAACTAGCTAACAGAAAGTGCTGGCTTATTGAGGGGGAAACTAAGCATGGAGTGAATGGGGAACAGGTGAGTGATAATCAGGAACTCGTGAGAGGGGCGTGGTTCTAAACAAGAGCGCGAACAACAGGTAATAGGGTGACAGAATGGGGAGGGCGAGTGCGGGAGTGAGGAGAAATAAAAATCACACAAAAAAGGAAAAGAAATGGAAAAAGCAGAGCTCTGAAGTAGCTAAACTGAGTACAAAATAAGGACAGAACACCGGGAACCACTGAAGGGAACAGAAAGCAGTTGAGCATACTGAGAGGTTAGGAAAAGGGCGTGGTCACAGACGAGGAGCAATCAGGCACAGAGTGGGCAGTTATAGAGAGAAAGAGACACACATAGACATACAAGGGAAAAAGAAAGGTAATAAAAAATGAATTAAAGATCCCCTACCATGTCACCAAGTGCACACCCACTTAGTCATCACTAGTCATTTCAAAATCTGCCCTTTGTGACATCACAAGGGGCAGTATTATGCAGAATAAGGGAGGAACTGATGAGCTGGTTGGCTGAAGTTGCCGTATAAAGACCCTGTTGAGTTGAAACATTGCCTGATCCTCCATAAAGAATTTAGAGCTATAATCCAGTGAGCCAACATTTATTGCTTTTAATTTTCATATGTATTTTTGTCCTGCGCCTGGCCTAAAACAGGTTGGGTGTACAGACAGTTACTTTATTGAGAAGTTGATCAGTCCATCTTACCTCAGGGCAGTCACCTCAGCATATGATGTCACAAAAGAATAGATTTTGAAATGGCTTGTAATGGGGTCTTTGAACAGAACCATCATCCAGCAAAAATACATAATTCTACTTGAGGCAAACATGAAAGGCATGAGCAAAATCAGAACACTGATATAATAGATCTTGTTGGAATGAACTGTCCTGCATGTTTTACTGCGAACTTGTCATTAAACGCTCTTAAAACAGTTTATTGTTGCTGTGAGTACAGTGCTCAGAAATACCCTATATCAGGCAGAACCAGTGCTGAGCAGTGCAGATCTACACCAGAGTCACCATCCTTCAGCGGGAGGATTAAACCAGCTGCTGGAGCACACAGGCCATTTGTTTTTAACCTGTGCACTCAGAAGTAAGCCTTGGCATCGCAGGTCAGTTATCTATAAGTTCGGCAGATGTGATGGTATTTGGTCACTAGTCTGGGAAATCTTGGCTCAATCTTATTCCTTATTTAATGTGTTCTCTTGGATGATTTTGGCTGATAAGGAGACATATTTTAGAAAAGCACATCGCTGGATCTTTGCAGGGGGAAGTGAACTGATCTCACATTTAAGCGAATTATTGTCCACCATTTAGCGTGAAGCTTGAAAATCTAATTCATATATAGAAAGCTGTAACCATCTCTAAGCATAAAGCCAGGAATCAATTATTGCATTAAGTATTTAATGGTTAAACAAAAATAATATGAAATATTGTATTACAACTTCCTTTTATATTGCATATTTGTCTGATTTTGAGGAATTGATGACGTTTGTCAATTTTATTGATCATTCCTTTAGTTATATATAGGTTAGTGTCAATGTTGCTGAATTTGGGGACATTCGTAGTGACTGGTGGTGAATGGCAGTCACAGTAGTTCTTTACAGACTCCAGAAGCCGGCGTTCCATTCAACTCCGTGCTAATGATGTGAAGCTCTTCAGGTCTTCTCTGATGTCCTCACCTCATAGCTGGTGCCACTGTGCCACAGTCATCGTCTCTGAAAGATCATCAGACTGCCCTCATGGCACATGCAGTTCCAGCTGTAGTTATGATTCTGATTCTACAATAATGTAATTGTAATACAACCCCAATTCCGAAATAGTTGGGACAAAGTGTAAATTGTGAATAAAATCAAAACGCAATGACTTTCAAATCACACCAGCCAGTATTTTATTCACAATAGAACAGAGATCACATAGCAAATGTTGAAAGTGATAAATTTGACAATTTTATCCACAAAATGAGCTCATTTCAAATTTGATGGCTGCTACAGGTCTCAAAAAAGTTGGGACAGGGGCCTGTTTACCACGGTGTAGCATCCCCTCTTCTTTTTAACACAGAGTGGAGGCGTCTGGGCATTGAGGAGACAAGTTTCTTGAGTTTAGCCATTGGAATTTAATCTAACTCTTGTTTACTACAGGCTTCCAGCTGCTGGAGAGTTTTGGGTCTCCTATGACAGACTTTTCGTTTAACTATGCGCCAAATGTTCTCAATTGGTGAAAGATCAGGACTGCAGGCAGGCCAGTTCAGCACACGGACTCTTCTACTACGAAGCCATGCTGTTGTAATAGCTGCAGTATGTGGTTTTGCATTGTCCTGCTGAAATACACAAGGCCTTCCCTGGAATAGATGTCATCTGGAGGGGAGCATATGTTGCTCTAAAACCTTTATATACCTTTCAGTGTTCATGGTGCTTTTTAAAACATGCAAGTGTCCCACACCATATGCACTAATGCATCCCCATACCATCAGAGATGCTGGCTTTTGAACTGAATGCTGATAACAGGAGCGGTGGTCTTTCTCCTCTTTAGCGCGGAGGACACAACGCCCGTGATTTCCAACAAGAATGTCAAATTTGGACTCGTCTGACCACAGGACACTTTTGCCACTTTGCTACAGTCCATTTTAAATGAGCCTTGGCCCTCAGAACACGGCGGCGCTTCTGGATCATGCTCAACAATGGCCTCCTTTTTGCATGATAGAGTTTTAGGTGGCATCTGTGGATGGCACGGTGGACTGTGTTTACAGACAGTGGTTTCTTGAAGTATTCCTGGGCCCATTTAGTAATGTCAATAACAGAATCATGCTGGTGAGTGATGCAGTGGTGTCTGAGGGCCCGAAGATCATGGGCATCCAGTAAAGGTCTTCGGCCTTGTCCCTTACGCACAGAGATTTTTCCAGTTTCTCTGAATCTTTTGATGATGTTATACACTGTCGATGATGAGACCTTCAAAGCCTTTGCAATTTGACATTGAGGAACATTGTTTTTAAAGTATTCCACAATTTTTTACGCAAGCCTTCACAGGTTGGAGAGCCTCTGGCCATCTTTACTTCTGAGAGACTCAGCCTCTCTAAGACATCCCTTTTATAGCCAATCATGTTACACACCTGATGCCAGTTAACTTAATTACTTGCTAAATGTTCTTTCAGCTGATTCTCTTATATATTAATTGCTTTTTCAGCCCTTTTTTGCCTGTGTCCCAACTTTTTTGAGACCTGTTGCAGCCAGAAAATTTGAAATAAGCTCATTTTCTGGATAAAAATGTAAAATGTCTCAGTTTCAACATTTGAAATGTTATCTATGTTTTATTGTCAATAACATATTGGCTCATGTGATCTGAAAGTCATTGCATTTACACATCGTCCCAACTATTTTGGAATTGGGGTTGTATTTACGTTTACTGTGTAGCATACATTGTTTTCACATTTTTTAATAATTTATGCAGTTTGCACATAAGATCCTCGCTGTCGTGGGGTTAGGGCAGTGCTTACGCATGCACAGATGGGGGTTTGTGCTTGCATCACTCTTGTGTATCGTTCTGTAGTGCTGGACTTTGTACGTATGAAAACATAGCTGAATATACGCAGATTTGTTTTGTCTGTAGTTCACTTTCGTAAAGCAAAGCCTAACCTCACAGGAAGTGAGATCACTTGCTTTCTGGTGGGACACTCTCCCACAGGAAATGCAGGAAATGTGGTTGTTTGGTTTTCAGGTTGGACGCGCCCTCCACAGGAAGTGAGCTTGTTTGGCTTCCAGAGGTGCGAACTCTACAACAGGAGCCACTTTTTTCTTGAATCTGATTTGCTCTGTAAGCAAGGAGCAGTATGATTTTTTATATAAAATTTAAAAAGAGACTGGCTCAGATTGAGTTTATAGGTTCTGGTTTGGGATTGTTCAAGTTTTAGGCTGGGAATGGTAAAGTGGTGTTGTTCCGCCATTCACTCCAAACAAAATTTTACAGCTGTAGGCGCATTTTTATGATTATATGACAGGAATTACAGCATTTTTAGCTCTGCATTTGCTCACCAGGAGCCCCAAAGTTTCTGGCGTGCGGGCACTAGAGTATTTTCAAACTTCGAAAAGCTCTGATTAAAAAAAGCAGGCCACTTTACTGTCATTCTTTTCTGTTGTGGAGTCACACGAAGCTTGAAGCAGAGTTTGATTTACATTAGGTTCCATTTTAAGCAAACATCTGAGAAATAAGTCTTGGCAGTTTACACGATTTTGCAAGTTTTGTTTTTTCAATGAATTTTGTGAGGTAATTTTGTGTCTCTGTCTCCTTAAGGGCTAAAACGGTTTCCTCCGCTTATCAATTCTTAACAACGCAGCTAATTAACAACACAGCTAATTTTCTGTCGAAATTAGTTCACTAATGCCATTGAAATCATTAAGAATGTCTGCAAAGTGATTGACAGGAGGAGAGTATGGGCACCTAGCAATTGCAGAGAAAGATGCCACTAGCGTTTTTGTGCAGAACAGTCTTCAGAAAATCAAGACACAGAGTGCGCCTTGCGTTCCCATGCCGATAAAGTGCTCTTCGCGAGAACAGCCCCTGAAGCCGTATGCATAGTACACAAGTCTCGGTTCATCTGAGGACTCAGTGGAATACATAATCGGGAGTGAGAGCTGTACGTGTCACCCGGCTCAAATAAATTAAGGTCAGGGCAGCTTTACGTGCTGATCTTATTATGGTGGCTGCATAACTTCACAAAACCTACAAGAAGGCCGAAGTGAGTCGAGTAATAACGATTTCACAGGCAAACATGGGTGATCGAGGATACTGAATGTGTGTTTGACCCATTCACACTGCCGTGAGGTTACAGGTTACAGGAAAGAACCGCTGTTGACTAGAGTCAGGACAGCAAGTTTACTTCTGGGTGCATTTGTTTTCTGGCAGATGCAGCAGGTTTGGTAGCCAGCAGGTTGTAAACCTTTAAGCCTCACCACATTGCCAAGACTTATTTATAATTGTAGAACAAATTTTAATATTGCATTTATAAATGGCATCTGTTTTCATTATGACTGTGTTGCAACGTCTGTCACAAGCTTTCATAAGCCGTTATAGTCGCGGATAAGTATGCTTATGACACATTTTATGCCATATAATACAAATGCTGCTTTTTGCAGTCTGACCAGACTTCAATTTGACTGATTCTTAGGACTTTGCTCAATTTTCCAGTTTTATTTAGTAATGTATGCATTTCTTGCTGCGCAGAACTTTTGAGCAGTGCTTGATTCAGGGTTTCTTGTGTTTCTACAGGTTTTTCAATGGGAGCAGAGAGCTGTACTGTCACCAGCAGAGGGAGACAGAGAGAGAGGACAGAGAACTGTTCTACTGGCGGAGGAGAGGCCAGGATTTCGGCCTACTGCTGGACTATGCTGACGGCAGAGGGCTGAGAAGTGCCGCGGGGGGACTGGGGAGGGTGGAGGGGTCCAGGAGAATGCTGGTGCCCCCTCCACTGGAGGAGCGGCGGGCAGACAGGCAGCGCTGGGATGAGAGCGCGTGGCTGAGGGTCCGTGATGCGGCGCATGGGCAGTGGCGGGCAGCAGGCGCTGCAGCAGTGGACAGGAAGTGCCAGAGCCTGGGGACGGAGGAGTGGCGGCCGGCACTGGGGCTCGGGAGGCACCTGTCTGATGGCGAGGGCAAACTGTGGGCCCAGATGCAGGCCTACCGCGCACCTTTAGAGGGCGCCGTACACCCCAGAACAAAGGGAAAGTCCCAGTCCCTTCCTAGAGTCCTGTCCCCGGAGAGTTTTCAGCAGCCAAACTCCTCCCTGTATGTCCCAGACAGATACCATGCCTACCGGCTCAATGGCCCAACCCCCTACATACCTCATGCTAAATTCCACTACCGCTATCCCCCTTACCACCACCATTACCACTACCACCGCAATGTGGCCGGCAGCAGGGAACCCTGGATGGAGAGCAGCAGCAACAGGATCAGTCACCACATGGCACTTTTACCAAAGCCCAGGTTCAGCAGGCCCATCAAGCCTCCCTCCTATGAGGATCACCAGCAGACACGGGGCAGCGCCGAGATGCTCGCCTATGATCCGCCAGCCAAATCAAAAGACAAGGAGGGGTCCAGCTCCTCTGACGGAGGGGTACCAACAGGGAGGGACTACTTTGCACAGGACACAGCAGAGCCCCCAGGCTACATACCTCCTCCATCCTATAAAAGACCACTCCTGTATAGAGGAGGGCAGAGGAGCAATGGTGAAGCGCTGACCCAGCAGTTCCCAGGTGAAGATGTGAAGGTGCAAGTCCCAGGGAGTACAGAATTGGGGAGGTGGTATTCCAGGCATGTGGGAAGCTCCTGGCTGGAACCTCCAAGGGACAGAAGCATCCCCTGCAGGGAACCGGCATTTCCTGGGCAGTCAGATAGGGAGGCTGAGGAGGAACACCCAGGATCTGTTCGGTACCTGCCCTTTGACGACCCGCGCGTGAGACATATCTCAGGAGGATCCTGTGGAAACTCTCTGGTCGATTCGGAGAAAATCGGGAGCGATGACAAAGAGGCTCCTAGCGCTAATGTTTTAGGACAATCTACACATGACAGTGCCTTTCTCCCTCCGCAGGAGCTAATAGTACTCAATACGGACACTAGCAAAATGTCTCTCAGCGAGCAGGATGGTGGCAATAGGCAGCATAGCAATTTGCACAAAGGGAGCGATATTTCCATGGTCTCTGACATTAAAAGCAGTGAGCACCCGACAGCTTTTTTAGTCAAGCCGATCTGGCAGAACCGAAACCCGAACCAGAACGTCTTTCCTGAAACCGTGACTCAAGTGAAAAAAATTGAACCCAGTAGTGTTGAAACTGAAAAAAACGCAAAGAGGAAAGTCAATGAGACCATCTTCTGCTTGGTCTCCATACCCATACACTCACAGTCCATTGAAAATGACCCTGAACAAACCGACAGCGAGAAACCGGCAGAGCCAGCTCAAGGCTCGGGTGAGAATGGATCAGACCACTTGCAAAACCAAAGTCTCCTAAGCACATCGTCCACAGAACTGGAGCTCCAAGCACTTACAGGGAGCCTGAGGAGCAACAAAGGCTCCAAAAAAACCCCCATCCTGGGGAAAGAGGTCCAGTCCCTCCACACTGGCCATGACCTCAGTTCAGGGTCCTGGCCTGGGGATCAGTACAGGGACCAAGAGACTCAGACCTGCTCCCCAGAGGTTCCCAGTGCTCCCCCACAGGGCCACACTGACCAGCAAGCACAAGATGAGCCTCGCTCAGCCTCCGACACCACCACTGACAGCGGGGTGGGCACCGACTGCAGCAACCGCTACGGGTACCCAATGAAGGGCCAGAAGAGCCTGAACCAATCCAGCAACAGCGCCTTCTCTAGGACCTCCAACTTCCCCTCTGGCCCGCTTCAAAAGAGCACAGCTCAGTCACCACCTCCACCCCCGCAACCACAACAACCCCAACAACCGCAACTACAACCCTCAGGAAACCAGGAGGAGCCAGCCTGCCCTCCTGCCCAGAAAGGCCAGAACCTGAGCCGGGGCAAGCCACCATCAACTGGTTCTGCTCCGGAAGCCTTTGGCCAGTTCCTGCTAAAACCCATCAGCCGGCGTCCATGGGATGCTATTGAGCAGCTAGAGTCCTTCAACAAGGAGCTGCAGCAACAGATCGTCAAAGGCTCTAGTGTGGACCAGTGCATTGAGGACCTGGATGAAGCCTACAAGGATATTCTGGAGCTGGAGACAGTCAGCAATAACATGATTGAAAAGGTGCAGATCCCTGAGATCCCCGAGCCCAAAAAGGTTGACTCTGAGCCCAAAAAGGTTGACCCCGATCCTGTCCCACCAGCTGAACCACCGGTGAAGCCAGGCAAGACTCGACTCACGCTGGAGAGCTGGACGGCCGCAGCAGACCCAGCATACAGGAAGGTGAAGAGCGCCTTCTCCAGGCCAGTAACAAAGAGCGTTAGCTTCAGTTTCAGCAAACCGCCCAGAGAAGAGCCACCTGCCCCACCTGAGATCGGATTCAGAGCCTATGCATCCATGGACTCTCAGCTCACAGAAAAGCCAGCAAGATGTCACTGTATTAATGCAAATCTGGGCCCATTCACCCCAAAAGAACCCCAGCCCAGGGAGGAGGCAGAGCAGCCTGAGCACACCCCGGTGGAGGTACCATGGGCTGCCAGGCAGCCAATGCAAGATGCTTCCACACTGACCAGCCCCCCAGACTACGAAGACGTGTGCCAAGCTATGCAGCAGCAGACATGGGAAACGAATGTGGGTGTTAGCAGGGGCGTTACCGCGAATCTCGGGGGCACCAGTGGCGCGGCTCTTCCCCAGCCCTCTGCATTCAAGGTGGTGACCTTCGCCTCTGGTGCTCAGCAGGATGACCCCTCCCAAGCCGAGGCCCCGAGAAAAGTTAAGGAGAAAAATTCCCTGCCCAGGTTTAAAGGTGAAAGAAGCCTGAATGTACTCTTGGTCAAAACCCAAAGAGACAGGTTCCGTAGTCGAGGGACATCTCGGTGCATTGTGGGAAAGGACACAGATGGAAAAATGTCAGCGTCCTCTTCGTCCTCTGAGGATGATGGCGACTACAAAACTGAAACAGAGAAATGCTCAGATTTCAGGAAGCAGCAGGCGATGGCAGAGAAGCACCGGGAGGCCCTGCTGATTGATGAGGGGTCTGACAGCAGTGCGCCGCTGGAGGACCTGAGCAACCTCTGTGAGGTGAAGTGTGCACAGGGTCTCCCAGAGAATGAGTCCATTGAGGAGAGAGCTGCCAGGATTCTAGGAATCGATGTGCCAGCAGAATCTTTAGGAAAGGCGGAGCAGAAAGGAGAGGAGCAAGTGTCGGAGTCTGAGAAGGAAAACACTGTGGAATGCAAACATATTCCAGCAACTGCAACAAAAACTGGCAGCACTGAAAGGATACCGCAGGTGCTGTGGCAGCGTCGCAAGGAAGTGGACGTTGACTCTGTTGCATTGGAATTGCAGAGCAAAAAGAGGGACTTTCGTAGGAACAGTGTGGAGAACCACCTGGGCGCAGCTGGAGTCGTTGGATTCCCGGAGTTTCCTGGAGAGAGGCTGAAGCTGTCAGTGGCACAGGACAGGAGAGCCGGACGTGGCCGGGGGCGGGGCCCCTCCAGAGCGATTGAGGCCCTGCAGGACAAGCTGGCCACGCCCTCTCGCAGGGCAGTGGCGGAAAGGATCGCCCGCATGAGGGAAGTGGACTCGGTGTCCCGAATAAGACGCCTCAGCGCCCGGAGCTCGGATTCCGGGGATGACCCCGAGGATGGGGGGACTCCCCTCTCATCGGACCGCCCCCTTTCCTTCCCCCTCCCTCTCCCCCTCTGTCTGTCTCGCCCCACACACCTGGAGACCCGCAGCCTGCCCCGGGGGTCCTGTATCTCGTCCAGCCAGACTTTGCCCCAGAGTGAGGGACCGCTCTCACTCCCAGGTGAGCATTTCTCAGCCTGTAGCCTAGCAGTGAGGGTGCTTTTCTGGGACTTCATGGGGTGTTTGTTCAAGCCCTGATGTCGCCATAGTAAGATAAATACAACTGTTGGGTTCAGGAGCAAGGCCCTAAACCCCACAGTGTCCCAAGGCAGTTGACCCCCATTCAAATTTACTCTGGTGTTAGTTGCCTTGGACTCCTCCAACTCAGTCCTGGCACCCCACTGTGTATGCTGGTTTTATCCCAACCACAATAGCAATTTTAGGATTTTAACAACCTGTTGATTTGTCTTAATTGGGTGCAAATGAGTATAGGGAAGTTATTTATCCTCTGTAGCCACATTTGAAAGATCTATAAATGCCATGAAGACTAAAATTTTCATATCCACATTTAGATATATTAGAAACTAGTATAAATAACTGCAGAGGGAAACAATTTAACCAGAATCAACAGAAACAATTAGTAGGTTCCTCATTTGTGAAACTGTTGACACATGGTCGCAAAAATTAACAATTTATTTGGCAAACAATAGAGTCGCAACTGTTTTGTGTCATGTTTTTTTTAAGTTTAGGCAAATTATTTTGACAGAACTCAAAATGCCTGTGGTCAGCAACCTAATTAGGAACTTACTGATTTTCTCTGAGTCTAATTTGATCTCTTTATACACAATATAGAAAAATAAGCACAATATGTTCAAGGATTTTTTATTCTTCATGGCACTATGGATATGTCCATCAAAATGTGGCTTAAGATGGTGAATAACTGCTCTAATCATGGAATGCAGCTAATTAAGACAAATTAGCAGCTTTTTGAAATTCTACAATTGCAATTGAAGAGCCTAGTGCTGAAAGTACTTAAGTAACATTTTCACACATTGTGAGGTAAGGATGGGAAAAAATATTTTGTAGTCTCCGAAGTTGATTTTCTCAATTTTCTCAAAATAGACATTTTGTGACTGAAGCACTTTTAGCACTTGGCTCTTCAACTGAGGTTGGAACAAAAACCTGCATACACAATGGGGCACCAGGGCCAAGCTTGGGAACCCACTGCCTTGGACAAAAAAAAGTGAAAAACATGCAAATGATGCAAGGTTAGAGTTGGAGTCCATTTATGTCATCTCTAGCTGTTGAATGAGGTGTGCTTTGTTAGGGTTGGAGTGAACACCTACAGCAGGGCTGCCCAACCCTGTTCCTGGAGATCTACCATCCTGTAGGTTTTCACTCCAACACTAACAAAGCTCACCTCACTCAACAGCTAGAGCAGGGCTGCCCAACCCTGTTCCTGGAGATCTACCGTCCCATAGGTTTTCACTCCAACCCGAACAAAGCACACCTCATTCAACAGCTAGAGCAGGGCTGCCCAACCCTGTTCCTGGAGATATACCATCCTGTAGGTTTTCACTCCAACCCTAACAAAGCACACCTCATTCAACAGCTAGAGCAGGGCTGCCCAACTCTGTTCCTGGAGATCTACCGTCCCGTAGGTTTTCACTTCAACCCTAACAAAGCACACCTCATTCAACAGCTAGAGCAGGGCTGCCCAACTCTGTTCCTGGAGATCTACCGTCCCGTAGGTTTTCACTCCAACCCTAACAAAGCACACCTCATTCAACAGCTAGAGCAGGGCTGCCCAACCCTGTTCCTGGAGATCTACCGTCCTGTAGGTTTTCAAGCCAACACTAACAAAGTACTCCTCATTCAACAACTAGAGCAGGGCTGCCCAACTCTGTTCCTGGAGATCTACCATCCTGTAGGTTTTCACTCCAACCCTAACAAAGCTCACCTCATTCAACAGCTAGAGCAGGGCTGCCCAACTCTGTTCCTGGAGAACTACCATCCTGTAGGTTTTCAACCTAACAAAGCTCACCTCATTCACAAAAAGCAGGGCTGCCCAACCCTGTTCCTGGATTCAACACTCCAACCTAACAAAGCTCACCTCATTCAACAGCTAAGGCAGGGCTGCCCAACCCTGTTCCTGGAGATCTACCATCCTGTAGGTTTTCACTCCAACCCCTAACAAAGCACACCTCATTCAACAGCTAAGGCAGGGCTGCCCAACCCTGTTCCTGGAGATCTACCATCCTGTAGGTTTTCACTCCAACCCTAACAAAGCACACCTCATTCAACAACTAGAGCAGGGCTGCCCAACCCTGTTCCTGGAGATCTATCATCCTGTAGGTTTACACTCCAACCCTAACAAAGCACACCTCATTCAACAGCTAAGCAGGGCTGCCCAACCCTGTTCCTGGAGATCTACCATCCTGTAGGTTTACACTCCAACCCTAACAAAGCTCACCTCATTCAACAGCTAGAGCAGGGCTGCCCAACCCTCTGTTCCTCCTGAGATCTACCAACCCTAACAAAGCTCACTCCAACACTAACAAAGAGATCACACCTCATTCAACAAAGCTAAACAGCAGGGGCTGCCCAACCCTGTTCCTGGAGATCTATCATCCTGTAGGTTTACACTCCAACCCTAACAAAGTACACCTCATTCAACAGCTAGAGCAGGGCTGCCCAACTCTGTTCCTGGAGATCTACCATCCTGTAGGTTTTCACTCCAACACTAACAAAGCACATCTCATTCAACTCCAGTTAGTAGAATCAGGTGTGACAAATTAGACATAAAGTGAAAACCGACAGAAAGGCATATTTCCAGGAACAGGGTTGGGCAGCCCTGCTCTAGCTGTTGAATGAGGTGAGCTTTGTTAGGATTGGGGTGAAAATCTATTGGATGGTAGTTATTAAGGAACAGGGTTGGACAGGCCTGTTCTATATGAACGTTAATATTAATATTATCAGATTTTACTGTTAAGAGGTCCCTCTAAGCAGGGGTAAATAGACTTAAAGCTCACCGTGCCACTATAAGGGTGCTTACTGGTCATGGTAAACACAAGAGCAAAACTATACTAGCAGTAGTATTGCAGTAGTATCAGTAGCAATGTAAAGTGTAAAAAAAAAACTTAGCCGAATAGACTGGCTAAGACTGATCCATTCCCTCGGCCCCAAGTACTGAATTAAATAGTGTTCCACTTCATAGGCTAAATGATGTTAAGGCATAGTTTGCATGTACAGTCCTGTCGGCTAACTCTAATAGGAACTGTTTTTCTCCCGGTTAGCCTGCACTTAACAGCCAATGCCCAGAATCCCTGATACCTCTTGCCACCTACTGGCCACTAACAGCTCGCTGTTTTAAGATGACTGGCCGTGGATGGTACAGTTTTGCACTTTTTGTTTGATAAGAGGTGATATTGGACTGCAAAGCCGTTTACGTGAATTTTTTGAGTTCCAGTTCTATTCCCTGAGGTTCCAATGGCTGTCCAGGCGTCCTCTGTTGCCCAAGCGTTTTTGTGGACTTAAAATTTCTGACCAGTCAAGACTGATAAATTCCGAAAATATCAGAATTCCTGTGCTATTTCTGAACATGGCGTTTCGGGTAGGCCTCAAAAAAGCCCTGAGCAAATTGAGAATGCAGGCATCTTTGCCTCAGCTGTGGTAACACATAATTGCCAGTAGAGGGAGACAAAATCCATTACATGAAAAAGTTGAGAGTGTTTTTTTAAAAATATGATTTCTTGGAAACGGTTATCAACCACTGACATTCTGAAACAGGTTTATATTTACTTTTATAATACGATATTCTTTGAAAAACAACTTCTTCAAAATGTGGTCCTTACATATTTTATGGCAGAATTTTGGAACTGGCAGTAGTGAAAGATGGGTGAGATTGCAAACTCACTGTTGGTGGCAGGGTGAACCTAGTGGAGACAGCCAATTGGCATTTGCGCACTCTCCTCCGATTTATTGATGGTCGTTGTTATGAATATCAACGTGCTTCATATAATTATAGTTGATCTATAACTATATGTTATTTTTAGTTGTATGATATAGGGCTATGGTTGCATTATAAAACTGAGATGTTAGAGTTAGCTAGCTGCTGTAAAAGATAGTAAAAGTATCTCCCGTATTCTCTCTCCCATCCCGTTCCATCTCCCGCCAGCTACTGGCTTGTGATTGAAGCCTCTCTTATCGATTCTTCCTGGTTTTGGTTGTGTCTTGATGACTCAGCTCACAGTAGTTTCCCTCCTTCTTTCTGTGTGTTTTGCAGATTATTACGACCCCAGTCAGGTGGAGCAGGTGTAACCTCCCGATTGTAATCTCTGACTCCACTCCAGCACTGTGACCCTGCCCTCAAACTCCTGCATCTCTCCCCCACCCTGACCCCCGACCTCTCAACCTCAACCCTAAAGACTGAGATTTGCTTCGCCGACAAAGTGTTAACCAACTCACCCTGAGCGAAAATAATGCTGATTCAACAGTTTTGATGTCAAGCCTGTGCGTTTCAGTTCTCTGACAGGTGTGCTGCTCTTGCAGACTTGTGAAAGGTTGTAGACACGCCCCCAATGTTTCACACAGCTCTGATTGGTCAGCTGATTGAAAGCTTTTGTTGCAGGACATGTTGTCGCTGTTGCAGAAATTAGTCTTTACCCTTTCCTGTAACCCCGCCCCCCGCACTGAAACACTTTCATCTCATCCTCTCTGACCTCTGACCCCTAACTTTTAAACCCTAAACACTAAACCGTGGCCCCCAAACTCTTACCCCTGACCCCTAGTCTTTAACCTGTAGTCTCCCAAACTCTAAACCCTAACCTCTCGGCCCAAATACTATCCTCTCGCCCTTAACCTTGACCCTTAACCCCAAAGCTCCAACCCTCAAAGCCTGATTTATACTTGTAACACAACCCTTGCGACAGGTGTCATGTGACCGAAAGGGCGCATTTTTGGCTGAAAGAGAAAGGGTCGGACAGCCCTTTTGCTGGGCATTGCTTACCTTCACAATTTTATGATGTCACAAAAACATCATACTTTGTCATGTGGTTTTGATTGGATACTTTTGGACACTTTTTGGTTTTTTTGGGATAATTTACCTGGGTTCCATGGAGTTGTCAGAAATGTAAACGAATGAAAAAACTCCTTGAGAAAACAGGGCCCCCATTGCTGACAATTGCTGAAGGTTAATGCACAACAGTGTGCAACACTTTCATGTGTGCCGCACGATGTTTGTCGCAGCGGTCGTGTGAAGACGTATAAAGAAGCAGAAGCAGTGTAAATCAGGCTTTATCCTCCGAAAAAACCTTCCGCTCGTACCTGAGTGATGTTTACATGGTCACCTGGAGTTCTGCAGAGAGAGCTCTCCCACTGCCAAAGGGAAGTGACCCCGCCCCCTCAGGGGTCAGCTGACCTCCATCCTGCCCCTCCCCCGCTCCACTTTAGGGGGCGTCATCAGTATACAGCCCCTCTGAAAAGGACGGAAGTTCCGCCCAAGTCCGCCTGGTAAAGTCCTCCAGATTTTCTCAATTTTGCACTTCATTAGACTGCGATTCTATGAATAAATTTGACCTCTGAAAACAAGATTGATCACCGTAACATTTGAAAGAAGAAACATTTGAATGTCTTTCCATGGAAACCATTCAATCAGCCTGTTATTAACCTGAGGACTGGGCAGAACCACCGTCCTCTCTAGTGTACCGTCCTCGTAGCAACCCCAAAAACTGCTTTGTTTTCATTTGCGTCGGCCTCCAACCCCCTCAGGCCCACAATCCCACAATTCCCTGCTCTGTGTTTGGGGGAGGGGTCTAATAGCATATCAGCATGTCTTCTTCTCCATATTCCTCTCGCTGCTTTCTCGTTGGTCGATGTTATGCAATGACGTCATATGCATTACTCCGTTCTCTGCCCACCAGAGGAGAGGGAAGGACGGACTTTTTTAAACCGCCACTGATGGACCGGCTGTGCTGGCGAGAACATGAATGTACCACTCTGCCATTTTATCCAAAACCAATACAACAAGACACAAGAGGAAGAATCAAACTAAGATTAATGATACAATAATACATCGAGTGTTTAGGATACCTTAATGTACATAGCGCTAGTAGATGGATGCGAGATGTTTGCCTGAACATTTGGCTCAAAAAAACTGTTTTAATTTGTGTTTTGTTCTCCACTTTCATCTCTTCAGATGCATTGAACATCAATAGTGACAGGGAACGATCCTGTTAAGTATTGGCGGTAGAGCAAAAACCCTGGTTTTTGTGACGCTGTCGATTCTCCCATTTCTGGGAGGTTCAACCATCTTCAGACTGACGGTGTTCCCTGTCGGATTGGAGCACGTTTAGTATTGTGGTTCTTTTACCAAAAAAAAAAAAAAAAAAGGTGGTTTATGTTGTCGGCAAAGAACCTTCCTAGGCAATTTACTGAGGCAATAAAGGACTGATTCTGCAGGGAACGTGCGGGTTATTGAGAGAGCATGTGTGCTAGAGGCTGTGAGGTCATTGGGCAGCAGTGTTGCAGTACAGATGCTGCTGGATCTGAAACTGAAATTCAAGATCATTGAGTGCATCTCAGAGGAGACCTAGTGCTGTAGTTCTGGGATCATCTAATTCTGTCCATACGTATGTTGCGTACAACCCTTTTATCTCAATTTTTGGATATTTTCTTGTTTTTTATTTTTCATCTCTCCTCATATTACCAGAGGTTACCCACGTCTGCTCCCAATAAAGTTGGTTCAAACTCAAATCCCCATATGATAAAACTACAGCGCTCGTTAGTGAGAGAAAAACAATTCCATTGTTTACTGGTGGAAGTTTAGTGTGCACCCCTGTTATATGTATATGTATATGTATATATACACAGTATATATCAGTGGCGGCTGGTGAACTAGTGATAGGAGAAGCTCAAACAATCCCTTAAAATTAATGATTGGTCACAACCTGTTTTCAATCACTCATGTAAATTACCATTACAGAAACTCCGAAAACTCTCAACATTATCAGGTGTGGCCAGTTTTCATTTATAACGCATACTGATCACGACTCCGGACTTCTCGCGCTTTTCTTTACTCAGCGGTTGGAAGCAATGCATGTGTTTCATGATCGTTTAAATAAAATAAGATCATTTGAAACGTCTTAATGCAATTCCATTGCTTCCAACCCCTCCATGCGCAAGGACTTCAATTCCCCGCGAGAATCTCTTTCATAAATGTTGATTGAATAATTGCTGACTACAGCAGAGGAATACAAATATGCCACTTAAACTCACACCGAATGCGTGAGAGTTGACAGGTATGTGTTATCAATGAAAACTGGCCACACCTGATAATGTTGAGAGTTTTTGGAGTTTCTGTAATGGTAATTTAAATGAAAGATTGAAAACAGGTCGTCACCAATCATTAATTTTAAGGGATTGTTTTGAACTTCCCCAGTTGCCAGTTCACCAGCCGCCACTGAAATATCTACACACACACCACCGTTCGAAAGTTTGGGGTCTTCTAGAAATGTCACATTTTCCATTAAAACAAATGAAAAATGAGTAGCAAACTTAAGTAATGATTTTTACCTGACATAATAATTGCATTCTTTAAAGTTTGCTTTTGTCCAAGAATCCTCCATTTTCCAAAACGACAGCCCTGCAGGCCTTTAGGGTTTGACTAGTTAGTTTGTTGAGGTAAACTGCAGAATTTTTTCCCAGTGCTTCCTGAAGCACCTCCCACAGGTTGGACTGGCTTGACGGGCTCCTCTTGCGTAGCATAAAGCTGCTTCCACGACACCTCAGTATGGCTGAGATCTGGTGACTGTGCGGGCCAATCACTTACAGGCAGAGTATCAGCTGACTGCTTCTTCCCCACATAATTCTTTCAGAGTTTGAAGTAGTGCTTTGGGTCATCGTCCTGTTGTAGGATGACATTGCCTCCAGTGAATCTCTGTGCACAGAGTGTGGCATGGTGTTGCAGTTGGAGTGAGAGCCTTCCCTCTGCCAGATCCCGCTTGCCCTGTACAAATCTCCCACTTTACCGCCACCAAAGCACCTTCTCAGACCATGGCCTTGCACCCATGATGCTTGACAGATGGCTTGAAGCAGGCCTCTAGCATCTTTATATTAGTTCTGTGTCTCTAGAATGTTCTTCTTCGTGATTCGGACTCCCCAATTTGACATTTGTCTGTCCACAGCACTTATTTCCAATCTTCCTCTGTGCAGTGTCTGTGTATTTTTCCCCATTTAAACCTTTT
Source organism: Gymnothorax javanicus (assembly GCA_029692085.1). Lineage (NCBI taxonomy): Eukaryota > Metazoa > Chordata > Actinopteri > Anguilliformes > Muraenidae > Gymnothorax > Gymnothorax javanicus. The sequence continues at coordinate 3,752,375 of CM056197.1, forward strand.
CTTTTATTAGTCAGTCTCAGATATGGCCTTATCTTTGCAGCTCTGCCTGAATGGCTAGTGTCCCAGACTCAGCGCTTGACTGTTCACAACAAGACTGTGTTTTACTGGTACTGTTTAATGAAGCAGCAGGTTGAGCACCTGTGAGGCGTCAATTTCTCAAACTAGAGACTCTCATGTACTAGTCCTGTTGCTCAGCTGTGCCCCAGACTCTGTCAGTTGTGGGTCGAGTCAGTTTGCACTGACCTGTGACGACAGTAGTTCACACCTTTGAAGGAAATCTTCAGTTTCTTCACACTTTCTCTCATAGATTAGCCTTCATTTCTCAGAGCAAGAATAGACTGATGAGTTTCTTAAGAATGTACTTTTTCTCTGGCCATTTTGAGCCTGCGATCAAACCCACAGATGCCGATGCTCCAGATAGGTGACTAGTCTAAAGGAGGCCAGTTTAACTACTTTTTAATCAGCACAACAGTTGTCTACTGTGCTTACATAATACCAGAAAGGTTTTCTAGCAGTCATTCAGCCTTTTAACATGATAAACACTGGAGCACGCCTCCATAAATATTCCATTAAAAATCTGCTGTTTCCAGCTGTGTTAGCCATGCACAACATTCTCAGTGTCAACACTGTATTTTTGATCAATTTAATGTCATTTTTAAAGATTATTTTTTGGAGTTTTCTCCTTAACTGGACAGTCTTTAGCAGAGAGAGACAGGAGAGATGGGGCGTAGAATGGGGTGACGCGCAGTAAAGGGCCCGGGCTGCACTCGGACCCCGGCTGCTGCAGGAATGACTCAGCCTTGTACACGGGGCATGCGGTTTAACCGATGAGCCACCGAGGCGCCCCCTTTCATCTCATTTTAATGGAAAATCTGTGTATTCCTCTCAAAATCAAAGGTTCCCTTCAGCCAACTCCTGGATATCGTGAAAACGCGAATGTTTTCATGGTAGCGACTTCGAACTCTGTTGGGTTACCATGCAAGATAGCGTTTAGATATTGATCTGTAACAGGCAAGCGACTGAGTAAGTGAGTGTCTCACTTGTCCCTACAATAACTTGTTTCTAGGCTTAATATATCAATGAGTTAAACAGGAAATTTCTAAATGACCCAGAACTTTTGAATGGTTGTGTATCAAATTCATAAGTTTTCTGAGTGAAAATAAAATCAAGTGGTGTTTGTAAGGAAGCCACTGGAAGCATTTTGTTTGTATTATCAAATATACAGTGCAGTGTACTGTACTGTGGTAAGCCCCTTACTTTGGATTTATGAACCCTTTTTTACGGACAACCAGCTACATTCCCTGAGTTTGTTTGCTCCTAATACTGCACTAGGTGCCTTCAGAAGAGTTGTTGGTATTGCAGGTTATCCAGAGAGATTAGAATGTTTTGTGTGTGGCGGTATGGATGCAGATGTTGGACGAGGGTTTATATTGTTTAAAAGCATTCGCATCCACTGCATCTGCTGAAAAGACTACATTTCATGGAGTATTTATTTTTGTTATTTCATTAAAGTGTTAATCAACCTGCATAATGTATAAAATAAAGTATATTTTATCTATTTTAAGAGATATTTTGTATTTAACCATAATATTTGATTTGCTCGCTTAAATCAAGCTTGTAAGTATCACGTGCGTGTATATTCCCACAATAAGAATATATAATTTTTTATGATAGTGCTTTCTAAAGGATAACGTAGCTATGAAGTTCAATTTACATGCAAATAGGACTTGCAGTGTGCCTTGAACACACTATCATTAATGAAGAAGATTTGGTTTATTGTAGAGAACTTACACATCCAAATTAATACTGATAGTATTAATAGTAGCCATTAAGCAATGCATTTTATGTGCTGTAATAAGAAAATTATTCACTGTAGGAATAAAAAAATGTTTTATATAAGTCTCCATAGCCTTTATATCAGGTTTATTTATTCATTTCATATTAAAGGCTGCAAGTGATCCAGTCTTTAATATGTAGCTGTCAGGTTTTGTACTTGTTTTAAAGCCAAATATCAACTCTCCAAGGTGATATGTGCAAAGGGTACTTTACGGAGATAAAATAAGTGTATGGGTCAATGGTGTCGCTTTGGGAAGAGGCTACCTGTCTGTAGCATAGTCACTTTTAGTGGCAATGATGTGCATCACTTAAAGACTAAGTGTGCACACCTGTGATTCAGCCCAGGTGTGAGTTCAGCACGAATGCTTCTACTCTTAATTTACTGTTAAATAGTTCTACAAAATATGCTGTATGCTGTGAGCACAAACTTGAGTGGATGAGGATGGTATGATTAATTTGCTACATTTAAATTAAAAATGAATTACTATTTGAGAGTTCTGTGCAATATCGTCATTGGCTGTTTTTAAAATCGTCGAGCATATTTACTGTGGCCTATTTTTGCCATGCTGTTCAGTGAAACACTTTTTCCTACCCAGCAATCATACAGTAGAATTTTCAAACAGCAAAGCTATTTCTGAAGCTGGATAAACATCTTGGGAGATCAGTTGTTCTTGTCTACTTCTACAAACATCAGTTCACTTTTGCCTGCTAGAGTCTATACGGAGAACTCAGAAGTTGGAAGTTTTGGGCGTTTTAAAATACTGTGACAAGGCACGCACATGTCTCAGTTGGTGTCCAACCATTTTAGCTTTAGTTCAGAGGTAATGTAGGTTCAGCCAATCATGAATTGCGTGTAAGAGAAGTCCCCCTAGCCCTACCCACCCAGCTGTCAATCACACTGTCCTGTCCTCTGATTGGCCAGGTGAACCGTTGGACTTGGGTGTCATGATCTTTTTCTAATTACAGGATGTGTGCAACATTGAAAATTAATGCACATCTTGGGGTATTTTCTATTTTCATATGAAATTTAAGTGCTTTTTTGTACTTACAGGTATCTTTTTCCCTCTTAGGATGGACTATGAGTGAGGGGGAAAAAATAAAAGCCTTGCATATATTAGCATTTGGTACTCCAGCAATCTACCCAATAAGCAACCATTATCTTTCATATTGCATATTTTTATTTACTAAACTATGCCAAGTAATTTAACCAGAAGCTATTTTTAGAGACTGTGAAAAAGAAAACTCATTTTTTTCCCTTAGAGGCACATCAGTACAGTACATTTGTATTATCAAACATGGAAATGAGCATAGAAACAGTCATATGATTGTGCTTCTGTTGTACAATACTGCAGTCTAATTCATAAATAAACTATTTGCATGAAGGAAATGTTTGTACTGACTTCATTACACAGGAATCAAAGATAAAATCTTCAATAGTTACCGTAAATCGTGCTAGCCGTGGTGATGCCTTTAAATGCACACTTGATGCATTTAGCTTGTGGGTTGTTCGGCTTTCTAAAATCTGGGCACCAACCAGATGCAAATACGTAAATCTGACTCTGAGTGCTTTGGCGCCCTCTTGTGATCTCCAAGGGAAAAGGGCGTTACTCGTGCATTTCAAGCGGTGTTTCCCGGCCCAACTCCTGGAGTACTCCAGTGCTGCTCATTTTACGTATGTCTCTCCCTGATCCAATGCACCCAGTTTGGCGCGTCAGGTGCTACACAAATGAGCTAATTAGCTGACTCCGGTGTGTTAAATCAGGGTGACATTTAAAATGTGCAGGGCAGGGTACTCTGGGAAGTAGGCTTGTGTTTAAGTGTGCGAGAGGCTCTGGCCAGAGGGTGTTTTGCAGAGCAGGATTACAGAATTAGCTGGATAACTGCCCTGATAGAAAACCAGAGGAGTATTTTCACATGTTTCAAAGTTACAGATTTAAGAGGGTTCTGGGGTTTTATTCTGTGAAACAGGGCTCTGATGGATAGTTTTCAGCTTTCAGCTGGGTTACCACCAAATTCCAACAGCATAATCATACCAGAGTAGATTTTAAGAGCATTTTATTCCCTCCCACTTAGTCCTGTTTGTCTCTTAACCCTTTAGCTTCCTCACTGAGAAAAAAGCAATGGAAAAGCATTGGTTTGCTCTCCCAAACGGTTGTGCATGAAGTGAAAGGGTTAATATGGCTTTATAAACACAAAAAAAGTCTGGCTTGTCTTGTACGCTCCATTTTACAAAGAATCTGGCAAGCAACCTAGCATAAGGCTTCCCTGCCTCCTTCAAAAATAGATGAAAATCAGAGCTGATGTACAAACTACTATACTGAAGTTCTGGGGGCGCCCAACTTCCGAAATGCCGGGTGGCAGGGAAAGACTCATTAATATTCATGAAGAACCGCTACGTGATTGGTGCTGTGGAAGCTCTTAGGAATGCCTGAGAAATCTCAGGAGGGCAGCAGATGACAGTGTCAGTCTTGGAATGTTTTATAGGCCAATCGGGTAGCAGTTTTTGTAATGAATATTAATTGGTCTTCGCCTGCCACCCAGAATTTAGGAAATTCGCCGAGGGCAGGGACACTGGGAGAATGTGTGCTGAGGGGGTTGCAGCACCCCCTACTGGTGGCGGTGCTGAAACTGCAGGCCATAACAATAAAAAACTTAACTTATTTTTTGAGAGTAGTACTTTAGCACAAGTAGTCAATAAAACATGGCTATTTGTTACATGCTTGAAATACCTTTTTATATTTAATTTCATTGAGAACATTCAATGTATTGAACTGTGTGTTTGATGCTAAAATGCGGATCACGTAACCTGGGACGCTGGAATTCAATACACTGAACAGTACTCCCACCACATGGTCTTGCGCTAATCAGTCAATACACAGTTCAGGGTCATTATCCATCCGACCATCCTTTCATCCGCTGATCCACTGGACCATGGCCTCAGATTTGGAGGTCCTGATCCTCATTCTGACCGCTTCACACTCAGCTGCGAACCGCTCCAGTGTGTGTTGGGAGGTCACAGCCTGATGAAGTTAACAGGACCACATCATCTGCAAACAGCAGAGATGCAATCCTGGGGCTGCCAAACTGGACACCCTCCAAACCTCGGCAGCGCCTTGATATCCTGTCCATGAAAATCACGAACAAAATAAGAAACAAGGCACACCCTTAGCGGAGTCCAACACCAACTGGGAACGAGTCTGACTTAATACCGAGAATGCGGACACAACTCCTGCTTTGGTTGTAGAGGGTTCGGATGGCTCGAACCAAGGGCTCTGATGCCCCATACTCCTGCAACTGCCCCGACAGGACACCTCATGGGACACAGTCATAAGCCTTCTCCAAGTCCAAGAAACACTTGTAAACTGGATAGGCAAACTCCCATGACCCCTCCAGTGTTCTGGGGACCATACTTTAAGAAAGATATAGAGCAGGGGTGTCCAATCTTATCCAGAAAGGGCCGGTGTGGGTGCTGGTTTTTGTTAGAGCCCAACACTAACACACCTTATTCCAAGGTCCTGATTGAAACCCCTGATTAGTTAATTAGTGGAATCAGGTGCAGTAGCACTGCTGGCTAGCACAAAAACCTGCACCCACACCGGCCCTTTACGGATAAGATTGGACACCCCTGATATAGAGGGTCTAGAAAAAGTTCAGAGAAGGGCCACTAAGCTAATTCCGGGTATGAAAGATGAAAGCTATGAGAAGAGGCTGAAGATCCTTAATCTCTTTAGTCTTAGGAAAAGGAGACTCAGGGGTGATCTGATTGAGGTCTTTAAATATGTTAAAGGGATTAACAAAGTGAATTCGGCCAAGTTCTGTTAGTAGAGCTCGGGGTCGCAAATGGAAGTTGACCAAGGGAAAATTTAGCACTGATATTCGGAAATATTTCTTCACCCAAAGAGTAATTTCGATGTGGAACAGCTTGCCTGACCATATTGCTGAGGCAGAGACCTTGGGAGTTTTCAAGAGCAGGCTTGACTTAAAGTTAGATACCATTGAGTCATTGAGTATCTGAAGGGATATATTCACAATAGTATAAAGAAACTGGCGAGCGTAGTTGGGCTGAACGGCCTGTTCTCGCCATTCATGTTATGTTTTATGTTATGTTATGTTATGTTATGTACCCGTGCAAGAGCAAAAAGTTGGTCCACAGCTCCACGGCCAAAATGGAGCCTGCATTGCTCCTCCAGCATATTTTAAAGTTTGCAGACGATTCTGTCATCGTGTCTCTCTTAGGCACTGATGACCCTGATCATGGTCCTGGTGGTGTCAGATTTCACTGACTGGTGTATGACACCCTTTTTTGGTATTGTGTCCATGACCAAAGAAAAAATCATTGATTAAAGAAAAATCCTAATATCATCTCTCCTGTGGTGATAAATGGTCAAGCTGTAGAAGTGGTATAGCAGTACGAGTATCTGGGCACTGTCATCCATGACACGCTCTCTTTTGAGCCTCATGTGAACATTGTGTGCAGGAAAGTTTATCAGAGCATGCAATTTTATAATAACATCCATAGTTTTGATGTTGACTACACTTTATGAGAATGTTTTGTTGTTATTTTATTGAATCTGTCCTTATCATTTCTTTTATCTGTTGGTATGGGCTACTGACTGTGAAGAATCAGAACAGACTTAACAGTATATTTGGAGTGGGCAGCAAAATAGCAGGCACTGTCTTAAAAGACCTCCCTAACCTGCACAAGGTGAGGTCCCTGAATAAAGCAAAATCTATTTTGGTTGATCCTGGTCCCCCCCTGGATGGTGATCAGGGAGGCCGTTCCTCCCAATCACACCCCTCCAAGTGTCTCCGTCGTTGCCCACATGAGCGTTGAAGCCTCCCAGCAGAACTATGGAATCCCCAGTAGGAGCCTTTTCCAGGACCCCACCCAGGGACTCCAAGAAGGCTGGATACACTGAACTGCTGTTAGGCGCATAAACACAAACAACAGTCAGAGCATTCCCCTCCGCAACCTGCAAGCGCACTGCGGGGACCCTTTTCAGCACAGAAGCACTCAGCTGAGAGGACACTAGTATCCCCATGCCTGCTCGCCGCCTCTCACCTCGGGCAACCCCAGAAAAGGAGAGAGTCCAACCCCTATCAAGGAGCTTGGTTCCAGAGCCAGAGATGTGCGTAGATGTGCGTAGAGGTGAGTCCGACTATATCTAGCCGATACTGCTCAACCTCCTGCACAAGCTCCGGCTCCTTCCCCACCAGTGTGGTGACCTTCCATGTCCCAAGAGCAAGATTCCATAACCGGAGCCCAGAGCGCAAGGGCCCTCACCCCCGACTGCCACTCGGTTCTCAAAGCACCTCACCCCGACTCCTCTACTCGCGGTTGGTGGGTTCACAAAGGGACGGCTCCCCGTGGCCTTTTTGGGCTGAGCCAGGCCAGGTCCCAGGAAAAGCCTGCATGCATCCGATGCATTCTGGATCGGCATATGTCCGCAAAGAAAATAATTCTACACGTTGGCGCAAATGACATTCCTCGCCAACAATCGGAGCTCCTGAAAAGGGATTTTATTCAACTTTTTAATCTCTTGGATGGATATGGCCGGGACATTTTTATCTCCGGCCCCACTCCAACTCTTGGTCGGGGTTCGGGAAGATTCAGTCGACTTCTGAGCCTTCACTCGTGGCTTCAGGTACAATGCGTCTCTCGCAACATTGGTTTTATTGACAATTTTGATTTATTTTGGGAGCGTGATGCATTTTTTAAAAGGGACGGGGTGCATCCAAATTGGTGTGGTACTCACATGCTTACTGCAAACATAGTCTACTGCGTGTTGAACTCCCAGCAAGGATGACTGCTCAACAGTGACTTGAACTCTAATTCTAAGAATCACCCCTTGAATGTTACATCCAATTTCAGACTCTTTGACACCCCCTGCAGGTATGGTGGTCTTAATTCTACAGCGAATACAAGGCGAAGGAGTTTTAATCGACACCCATCAAGGCCAAATGGTGCTAACCCTGGGAATTTAATCCCTATTAAGATGAATACTGTGGTTAATTTTAACAGTGGATGTTTACCGTTAAAAACTCCTTTTGATTTTCACAAACGGAATGGGCTTGGTCTAATGCACTTAAATGTGAGGAGTTTAGTTCCTAAATTGGATATGATAAAAATTTGGGTTATAGACACAAATCCTGATGTTTTAGTTGTATCTGAGACATGGCTGAATAACTCCATCTCAGATGATACTGTTAAAGTAGATGGTTTTAATATTTTCAGATGTGATAGGAAAGGAAGAGGTGGTGGTATAGCCATTTACGTAAAAAAATACACTAAGGGCTACCCGTGTCATCAGTCATTCTGTTGAGAAACAATTTGAGGTTTTAGTCATTAAATTGATTTTGAATGTTAATTCACATTTTTATATATCGAGTCTACCGCCGCCTTGTGCATCTAAGATTTCTGTGAATGCATTATTTGACTTACTTGTACCCTACCTGAATTCTGAATTAGTTATTCTTGGGGATTTAAACTTGGACTGGCTCACCTCTGTATCTGATGATTTAAAGAATATATGTATTCAACTAAATCTGTTTCAGCTAATTTCAGAGCCCACACGCCCAAACTTAAAAGATCCAGGAAAATCTTCACTAATTGATGTTATTATTACAAATAATCCTCACAAGTATTTGACTAATGCAGTTTTTGCATGTGATCTTAGTGATCATTTGAACACTTTGAAATGTGCATGTTTGAACAACTATAAACTTATCCAACAAAATGACATTGGATAAACTAAACGGAACCATAGCGGGCAAAAACAATAGGAGTTGTTTAGACTAAATATGTGGACTGCTATTGTTAAATCTGTTCCATTGCATCTGCTGAACACACCAGGCCACCTGTCTAAAGAAACCGTCACAGCACATTACCACAGACAGCTGTAACCAACATGGATCTTATAAACTGGTCGTTAAATGCAATTGACAAAATTATTTCCACGAGGCGGACAGGTTCTGGAGAACCGAAATGCCGGATGGGACATTCCGGCTGGTTACTTCATGGATGCATGGGGAAAGTGGCGTTACTGTGTTTGGCAGTCCTGGACATCGAGGATGTAGAGGACGTCTATCTAGTTGGATTTATGATAGCGGGCCTGCTATCATTGGGGCTCGGTCTGTTTTTGATCGACCACAGGATAAAGAAAACTTTGAAAAGCATGGTTATCCTCGACATAAAGCTCAATAAAATTGGATTTGACGTCAAAGGAAGCCAAGGACGGACTAAATATACTGCGAGGGTCATTAAATCCGACAAGGCAAGGGTGAACCAATTCGACGGAGATGATGACTAACTAAGAGATCCATGCAAAGATCCGGTATTATTGCACCTTCCACCTATTCCAAATCACTAGGAACAAACCAACTGATGAAGAAAGGAGTTCAGGTTTCTCTGGACCAAATCTAATGGATTAAATCAAGAGTGACTCTCAAATCTGAACTTGCATAGACACTCAGCTATATTGTGATTAAAATTCTTCATGATGTTCACAACTCTTTATTATCTTACGTTGTGGCGCTTAAATCGTAGTGTAAATGGGCTCAGCTCTGTTGTGATATATGAATCTCTATGATATCTTAACCATAATCAAACTGTTTTTTCTGGAAGTTGGGGGCGGGACTTTGACAAAGCGATCTCGCTTCTCCCGCGACCCTTTCGGTTATGATACATGTTGTATTGAAATTGTCATGAAATGAGTATACAATCATGCCGAAATAAAAACAAAATCAAATCAAATCATTGTCCCATTGCATGCGTAAGAACAACAAAACTCCAAAGGTTCAAGCCTCGTATAGTTAAAAAGAGAAATTATAAAAAATTTGATGCTCAAGGCTTCCTCCATGACTTGTATAATTGTGATTTTCATCGTGTTTCTGCTATTCCTGAAACAGAGCTGGCACTTGAATTTTTCTCCTTTATATTTAACTCTGTGGCAGACAAGCATGCTCCTTTAAAATCGCTGAGAATTAAGGACAGAGTGATTCCTTGGTATTCAGTGGAGCTCTCACAACTACTCAGAGACAGGAACAAAGCATGGGCTAAAGCTAGATCAACCCACTTACCCCAAGATTGGCTTTATTTTAGACAGCTTAGGAACAAATGCACAGTGTCCGTTAGAAAGGCAAAATCTGACTTTTACTTAAAATCCCTTGCAGATGCTGGTAGAAACCCCACAAAATTCTGGAAAACTATAAAAATACTGGAGAGTTCAAGTTCCTCTCCTTCTCTTCCATCGCAAGTTGTTTTTAACTCAAATTTGATTACTGGTAAAGTTGAAATAAGTAATGCTTTTAATCAGCATTTTGTTTCCGCAGGCTATCTTTTTGAGACAAACAAAGCGGCAGACCCAAGTTTCTCTGAGCAGACCAATGATAAGCAGTGCACCTCTGATCTATCTGCCTGTCCTACAACCTCTTATTTGTTGAATAATAATGCTGTATTTTCTTTACGTTGCGTTTCAACTGAGGAGGTTCTTGAAGCTCTAAATGAAATTAATGTAAATAAGTCTACAAGGGATGACTTGTTAGATCCATATCTTTTGAAACTCTCTGCCTCACTCATTGCCAAACCTCTGACTCATATATTTAATATGTCTATTATGACAAGCAACATACCAAAAGTATGGAAAACTGCTAATGTTCTCCTTTATTAAAAGGGGGAGATGCAAGTAATTTAAATAATTACCGTCCAATATCCAGGTTGCCTTGCCTGGCTAAGATTCTGGAGTCCTTAGTTAATTCTCAATTACAATCTTTTTTAACTGAAAATTGTATTTTGAATACTCACCAATCTGGTTTCAGGTCTGGGCATAGCACTGTTACTGCTACTTGTTTAGTTATAAATGATATTGTAAAAGCACTAGATAACAGACATCATTGTGCAGCCCTTTTCATTGACCTGTCTAAGGCATTTGATACGGTTGATCATGCCCTTCTTTTGAAAAAGATTATCAAACATTGGCCTTGACAAATCTGCTTGTAATTGGTTTAAAAACTATCTTGAGGATAGGACTCAATATATTTCATTTGAAAACATTCAGTCTCGAAGTGCTCAAATCAGCAGAGGAGTTCCACAAGGTTCAATTCTTGGCCCTTTGTTATTCACTATCTATATTAATAATATTGGCTTGTCTTTGGATCATTGTAAACTGCATTTATATGCTGATGATACCATAATTTACTCGACTGCTTCTTCAGTTCAGAAGGCCATATCTAATCTGCAGCATGATTTTAGCTCTATTCAAAGATCTCTAATTGATTTGAAGCTTGTCTTAAATGAGGACAAAACCAAGTTCATGGTATTCACCAAAGCTAAGAAAAAAGACCCCCTTGATTTTCAAATTTGTACCCTGCAGGGTAGCCAAATTGAGCATGTCCCCCATTATAAATACTTGGGCATTTGGCTGGACGACAAGCTGACTTTTTACATGCATATTGAAAATTTAACAAAAAAGATAAGGAGTAAAATGGGCTTCTTATACAGGAATAGGGCTTGTTTCAATTTCGAAAATAAAAAGAAGATTGTGCACTCAGTATGTGACGACCCAGAGGTTCGTCAGCTGGGATTTTTTTCCACCCCTTGATTGGTTAATTGGGGGGGGTGGGTATCTGGTTTCTTTTGATTGGGCTTTGGGGGTTTTAAAAGGCGGCCTTAATCTATGTCTGGGGGCAGCCAGTTTGGGGTTTTTGGTTTAGTGGCCGGTCTTTGTGATGTGTTTTTAATTGTTTTAGGGTCCTGTGAAGTTGGTATTGGTTTTGGAGTGAATAAACTTGTAAGATTTCTTATAAATGGTGCGTGTCCCCTCTTTTTGTTGCTTCCCTCTGAGCCAGGGTCGTAACAAATGGGGGCTCGTCCAATTGAGTTTTGTTAGATTTTGGAATGTTTTGAATTTCAATTTGGATTTTGTATTTTGATATTTGTTTTGTTTGGTTTTTGGTAACTCCAGTGGCTGTATTTTGTGAGCCTCTAGGTCGAATTGTAATGGTTAGATCAATTTTGTTGGCTTTGAGGCTTTATTTGTGATAATTAGTGTTATTAGAGGGACACGCCCATTTTTGGATTGGCTTACCTTGTATGCTTGAGGTCTGCGGCTGGGGTTCGCGTTGACAGTGTCATTTGGGGCATGGTATTTTCTCTTTCCTGTTTTTTGCTTCCGTGCATTTATTTGGTTATTGAAGTGGATCCCCACGTTAGGAATAGCGGTGTGTTTCCTTTGAGGCACATCGATGTTTTTGTTTTTTTTTTTAGTGTTGCGGTGAAGGTGGGTAGTAGCGGTTGTCTCGGGAGCACATCCCTGGACTCGTAGGCGTCGCTGACATAGTCAGTTGCATTCTCAGTCCAGTGGGTTCTAGTGCGTAATTACCCCTCATCATTAGCCGCATGAAGACTAGGGTTGAGGTGAGTGAGGCCTAGTTTTCTGGTTGGGTAGGTAAGTTAGGTGGGGCGAAACTTCAAGTTTTGTTTTGCACGGTTAGTAATTTATTTGTATATTTTTGGACCTAGTCTATTTAATATGGACGTTGAGGAATTTGTGGCCTCTCCTTCTTGGGACTTCATTGAGGGGTGTACCAAAGACCAGTTGTTGAAACTTGCGCGGAACATTATGGTATAATTTTGGGGGATAAGAGGCTTAAAGATAATGTTAAATGCGCTCTAAGGGTGAAGTTGATTGAGAAAGGAATTTTGGATGTACCAGTGGGTAATCCAATTGTCCCCTCTGCGAGTTTGACGTATGAACAGCAGAAGGAGCTATTGTTGTTGCAAGTAGAGCGCCATAGGATTAATTTGGAATTGGAGAAGGCACGTTTGGAGATGCAGGGGTTCAAATTAAGCCTGATTAGGGATGGCAAGCTTTCTGATTCGGCTGCTAGTGACTCTTCTTTGGGTTCTTCGAACATTCAGCATAATTTGAAATTGGTTCCTAAATTCAATGAGAAAGATCCCGACACTTTCTTTACCTTATTTGAGCGCGTAGCTGTGGCCAGAAATTGGTCTGATGGTGAACGAACCATTTTGTTGCAATGTGTTCTTACAGGCAAAGCCCAAGAGGCATATTCTTCCCTGAGTGTTGCAGATTGTTCTAATTACGAAAGGGTCAAATCTGCTGTGCTGAAGGCTTATGAATTGGTGCCAGAGGCGTATCGTAAGCGTTTTCGCACTTGTAAAATGGAGATTGGTCAGACTCATTTAGAGTTTGTGAGGGAGTTGGCTAAATATTTTCATCGTTGGTGTTCCGCGCAAGAGATTAAAACGTTGGAGGAATTGTCGGATTTAATGGTTTTGGAACAATTTAAGTCCTGTGTGCCGGATAGGATCGCAACTTTTATTAATGAACGTAAAGTGAAATCTCCTGGGGAAGCGGCTGCTTTAGCTGACGATTTTGTTCTAACCCATACAGGTAGTTTTGCGGAGTGGTGAACAGCTGATTTGAGTTGTAGACAAGGGCTTGATATTTTTGATTCTCAGTTGGCTTCTCCTGGAATAGATCGTCGTTTTAATGTCAATTTCGATCTGGTTTGTAATTACTGTAAAGAGAGGGGGCATTGGAAGAAAGATTGTCCTGTTTTGAAATCTAGACTGAAACGACCCGTTTGTGCGCAGGTTAAGCCTGCCGTTGCGGCAGTGCCGGTTTCTTCTGTTCGGGCACTTGAGAGGAAAGTGGACCCACAAGGGGTTGAGTCTAATTTGTTGTCCTATTCGCCCTTTATCACAGAGGGTACCTTATCGCTTGTGAGCAGTGATGAGGCTGTGCCGGTTAAGATCTTGAGGGATACGGGAGCTGTGGATTCATTTGTGTTGGAGTCCGTTTTGCCTTTTTTCAGATCAATCAAATACCGGAGTTAGTGTGTTAATTCGGGGAATGGGGCTACAGACGTTATCAGTACCTCTTCATAGAGTTCACCTTGAGTCTGATTTGGTACAGGGGGAGGTGGTGTTGGGTTTACGTCCGGAGTTGCCTGTTGAGGGGGTGCAGGTTATTTTGGGCAATGGGCTTGCTGGTGAACGGGTGTGGGCCAGTTCATCTTGTCCTGTTGTTTCTGTTCCTCAGAGTCATGTAGGAGTGGTCCCGTGTGCTGAGGCTGCAGAAATTGATCCTGTATGCGTGGTAACGCGCTCTGCAAGTCGTGCTGCTGATGCCTTGGGTACGGGGCAGAAAAAAGATGGGGGCAACGAGATTGTGTCATTTGTGCCTGATTTGTCTAATTTACAGGTTTCCTTTTCTGTTAAGGATTTGAGTAAAGCTCAGTTGGAGGATTCTTCTCTGGTAGAATTGTTTAGTAATGTATCGTCTGATGATCAGGTTTCTAGTATAACGCGGGGATATTTTGTTCAGGACGGGATTTTGATGAGGAAATGGGTGCCCCATGGTAAAGATTTTGTAGGAGATCCTATATTTCAAGTGGTTGTGCCTCTTAAATACCGCCCATCCGTAATCAAAGTGTCTCATGATCAAGGTGGGCACTTGGGGGTTAGAAAAACTTATGATCGCATATTGCGATACTTTTTTTGGCCACGCCTGAAAAAGGATGTTTCCGCTTATATAAAGTCTTGTCATACATGCCAGTTGGCAAGTAAACCGAACCAGACTCTTAAACCTGTTCCCCTCCGTCCAATTGTCGCCACAGGGGAGCCTTTTGAGCACCTTATTGTGGATTGTGTGGGTCCTTTGCCCCGTTCAAAATCTGGTAATTGTTATTTGTTTACCATAATGTGTTTAAATACGCGCTATCCTGCTGCTTATCCCCTTCGTACAATTACGTCGAGATCAATTGTGAGAGCTTTGTCTCAGTTTATGTCTGTGTTTGGAATTCCTAAAATTGTTCAAAGTGACTGTGGTTCTAATTTTACGTCTCATCTCTTTGCACAGGTTTTAAAACAGTTGCGGGTACAGCATAATCAGGCTACGGCTTACCACGCTCAGAGCCAGGGAGCGCTTGAACGCTTTCATGCGACGTTGAAATCTTTGTTGCGTGCTTATTGTATTCAGCTAGATTGTGACTGGGAAGAGGGCTTGCCTTGGTTGATGCTGGCTGCACGAGAGGTGGTCCAAGAGAGTATTGGGTTTAGTCCAAACGAGTTGGTTTTTGGTCACAAAGTCCGAGGACTTTTGGCTGTGTGTTAAAGAGGGCAATAAGTCTGACCCCCCTAAGAACTTAAGGACTTACGTCGATGGCTTCAAAGAAAGATTGCTGCAGGCTAGGGAACTGGCAAAGTTAAAGCTGGAGAAGGCGCAAAAGAAAATGAAGCTGCTTTATGATCGCACTGTTGAAAGGCGCACGTTTGATCCCGGTGACCAGGTGTTAGTTTTACGACCTGTGGTTGGTTCCCCATTTGAAGCCAAATATGACGGCCCCTATGTAGTGATAAAACGAGTTTCTGATGATAATTATTTAATTTCTACCCCTTCCCGCAAAAAGTCCACACGGTTGTGTCATGTTAATTTAATAAAGCCCTATTTTAATTCAGAGTGTCAAAGTTCAGAGCTGGGTATTGGAAAAGCTGCCTTAACAACTGGTACATTGTCTTATAGTTCAAGCCTGGGGGAGGAGGTGGAAGAAAGCTTTGCGCCTGGGGAGGAGGTTTTGTGCGGACGTTTGAAAAACTCTGAGGTTCTGGCCAACTTGGATGTGTTCCTTAGCTATTTATCGTTGTTTCAGCAAAAGGAATTGATTGACATGATTTCTGCATATCCAGTTCTGTTTGCTGATGTTCCATCCCAAACAGACTGGATAGAGCATGATATTGATGTTGGTGATTCAAAGCCTATTACTCAGCGCTTTTACCGTATGTCGCCTGAAAAGAGGAAAATATTAGACTCTGAAATAGAATATATGATTGCTAATGGCATTGCAGTACCGTCCTCCTCTAACTGGGCATCTCCTTGCATTTTGGTAGAGAAACCTGATAAGTCTGTTAGATTTTGCACCGATTATAGGAAAGTGAATGCTATAACGAAGCCTGACTGCTTTCCGCTTCCACGGGTGGAAGATTGTGTGGACCAGATTGGTTCTGCAAAATATGTTACGAAATTGGATTTGTTGAAGGGCTATTGGCAGGTGCCATTAACTTCGCGCGCCCAGAGATTTCGTCTTTATCACTCCATCAGGGCTGTATTCTTATAAGGTTCTGAGTTTTGGTTTGCGAAACGCTCCGGCAACGTTTCAACGCCTTATGAATAGAGTGGTTTCGGGTCTTGATGGTTGTGCAGTATATTTAGACGACCTTGTGGTTTATGGCGATACCTGGGAGTCCCATCTTGCGCGTTTGAAGGTTATTTTCACGCGGTTGTCTGAAGCGCGTCTTACGGTGAATCTTGCGAAATGTGAGTTCGCTAAAGGCACTGTGACGTACCTCGGTCGGGTAGTGGGGAGTGGGATGGTTCGGCCAGTACAAGCTAAGGTTTCAGCTATTCAGCAGTATCCGACACCGTCGACTAAGAAAGAGCTTAGGCGATTTCTGGGATTGGTTGGATATTACCGCTGTTTTTGTAGGAATTTTTCCACGGTGGTAGCGGTTTTAACGGATCTTTTAAAGGACTCTACTAAATTTGTTTGGACCTCGGATTGTGCGTTGGCGTTTGAGAACATAAAGTCTTTACTTTGTTCTGATCCCGTTTTGGTTGCGCCCTGTTTCGATTGTCCTTTTAAACTGGAGGTGGACGCTAGCATCGTAGGTGCTGGCGCTGTCCTCATTCAATCTGACGCCCAAGATGTTGATCACCCTGTCAGTTTCTTTTCCAAAAAGTTTAATTCGTATCAGCGGAATTATTCCGTTGTCGAGAAGGAAACTTTAGCTTTGGTGTGGGCGTTACAGCATTTTGGTGTTTATATAAATTCAAGTGCATCTCTGGTAGTTTACACCGATCATAACCCCCTGACTTTTCTAAATTCTTTACAGTGCCCGAATCAGAGGTTAATGCGTTGGTTTTTGTTTTTGCAATCCTATTGTCTTGATATTAGGCACATAAAGGGATCTGACAATGTGGTGGCTGACGCTCTATCCAGGGCTTGATCAGTGGCTTATAAATGCAAACTGTTTTGTCATTACTTTATAGGTGGGGTGTTCGAGGGCCCGGAGGAACAAAGCCGGAGTGGGAGGACGCAAGGACGGTTTTTTTTGTTTTATGGGGGAGGGTGTGACGACCCAGAGGTTCGTCAGCTGGGATTTTTTTCCACCCCTTGATTGGTTAATTGGGGGGGGTGGGTATCTGGTTTCTTTTGATTGGGCTTTGGGGGTTTTAAAAGGCGGCCTTAATCTATGTCTGGGGGCAGCCAGTTTGGGGTTTTTGGTTTAGTGGCCGGTCTTTGTGATGTGTTTTTAATTGTTTTAGGGTCCTGTGAAGTTGGTATTGGTTTTGGAGTGAATAAACTTGTAAGATTTCTTATAAATGGTGCGTGTCCCCTCTTTTTGTTGCTTCCCTCTGAGCCAGGGTCGTAACAAGTAATACTCCCCATGCTTGATTATGGTGATGTGATTTATAGAAATGCATCTACTTCTGTTTTAAAACCTTTAGATTGTGTTTATCATTCCGCTATTCGATTTATCACTGGTCTTGATTTCCGCACTCACCATTGTGTTTTATACAAGTCAGTAGGGTGGGGGTCATTGAAAGCTAGACATGACTACCACTGGTTTTTATTTGTTTATAAATGTGTTTTAATGAAAATCCTCCTTATCTAGCTAGTCTACTTATGCAGCGAGTGGGTTGCCATGGGACACGGTCACAGGACTTTTTGTGTCTCAATGTTCCTCGTGTAAGAACAGAGCTTGGTAAGACAGCTTTTTATTATAATGTCCCACATACCTGGAACCAGTTGCAAGCTGAACTGAAATTGAAAGAACTGGTTCCTTTTGGACATTTTAAAACTCTGATCAAATTATTTTGTCAAGAGAATTGTTGTTTTAGTTAATGTTTTCCCTTTAATAATGGCATTGTTTTTTGTTTTTTTTTTTTTTTTTTTTTTTGTACAAATGTCCTTAAACTGTTATTTTAATTGTCTGTAATGCAGGGCCCTGCTGAAAAGGAGACATGGTCTCAGTCAGGCCCCCTGCTTAAATAAATCTAAATAAATAAAAAATAAAAGCCCAGCCACCAGGCGCTTGCCAACGAGCTCCTCCCTGGGTTTGTCTCCAGGAAGGGATCCCAGTGCCCCTATTCCAGGCGAGCTTCTCTCTTTCCTGGAGGGCCGTGTCATAGGAGACTAATGAGTTGCATTTTGTCAGTTCGGGGTCATTAATAAACTATTCATCTGTCATAGTCATTGATTCCTTATAATTGGCAACTATTTGACAGCAATTTATTATTCTGTAAATGTTTGATTTAATAAGGAACAGGTTGGCTGTAACATACTTTAAAGCGAAACTGAGGCCAAAAATTAAACAAGTGTTTTTCTGAAATAACATAAGTTTGAGACCAAAATAATATAATTTTTTGAGTGGTTCAATCATCCAGGTCAAAGATAATAAATTCTAAAAACTTTGAATTGACTGCGATGGACGATGCCATATTGCATTTGCAGGCACAGCAAAGTTGGTCCCTGACATCATATCGTCAACTCAAAAGACCACCATTTACAAGGGTTTTATGTAGTTGGCTGAAGTTTTTGCTCTCTCCATTCTACTAAATTTTACTTGATGATGACTACAGTACCAGAAAATCATGTCAGATATTACAACCCCAATTCCAAAAAAGTTGGGATGCAGTCTAAAATGTAAATAAAAACAGAATGCAATGATTTACAAATCTCATAAACCCACTTTTTATTTACAATAGAACATAGACAACATATGAGATGTTGAAAGTGAGACATTTTACTATTTCATGAGAAATATTAGCTCATTTTGAATTTGCATGTTGAGGTTAACTGCTCGGGGAAACCTAATTATTTGTAATTTGTTTGATTACTTTACAAAATGATGATCAGATCACTAAAGCTGGATCATATTTCAGTGCACTGGGCCATACACAGGTTAGCTAGACAGATCGCTACATTTACGGAGGGATCCGCTTCTTAGCTGTAAATACGGACCTGCTTTGGTAATTCTTTTGTATTCTACAGTCTGAACCCTGGAGGCTGGCGATTGCGTAAGTGAGTATTGATTTTACTCAAATGGATCGTAAAAAAGAGACAGATTCAATGGCACTGGGCAGGTGATGTGTATTGAGTTTTATGCATTTCAGTTTTTCACGGAAAGTTGGTCTATCATAAACTCAAGGCTAAATATAATTTGCTTCAATTTTGATGGTCGCACGATCTGAAAAGTGCACTGTCATCTGTACGCAGCATAACTCGCATTTGAACCAAAGTTCTGTGTATTGCTGATAGTTGAGTGTGACCACAATTGACACGGTTTATTTTCCGTGTTCGGGATTGTGGGTGCGCGCGGTCGTGCTTGCATGTATGCTTGCAGCAGCCCCCCCTGTTATAAATACCGCATTCCCACATCCCTCTCTGGGCCAGATGAGAGGGGAGGCCTGTACTGCTGCAAACTTAATCTCTCTCTGGGTCATTCCACGTCAAATCGTCAAGGGGGCGCCAGGTCACCGCCTTAAAATTCTTTGAAAAAATTAGCATGAGGAAATATTCACACAAAATGAAAAAAATGCCAAATATTAGGCCAGTATCTCAAATAGTTTTCAAGTTATAGCCCATTGAAATTTGAATAATATTTTAGGTTTTTTGGCAAACCCATTTTCAGCCAACTTTGGCTACTTATTGCTCCAAATTGATTGCTAATACAAGGCTGAAATTGGGTACACTAACCATATTCATCCCCTAGAATCTGAAAATGGCCTTAGATTCTCTGTATCTTGATCCACTTTTGTATGGTAAAGCCTCAAAATCAGCCGAAAACACAAAACGCCCAGAAATGACACCACATTATATGACCTGTAACTCAGGAACTAAGAAAGATAAAAGGCTAGAATTCATTTTTTATGATTTTATGATATATCTCTCTGAAAAAAATGCAGTAATCCACATAATATCATTTGTAGAAGTTTTTTAATGAAATAATTTCTAAGTAAAGTTTTTCCAGTTTTGCTCCAAAATGCCCTTTTTAGGGGCAAAAAATGACCATGTCACCAGTCATTCATCTCTCTGAAATTTTTACTGTGCAATCTTATAAATGTGAGCAATGTCTGGCAAAAAAATTAGAATGATGTTCAGCTTACTTTTTTTTTTAATGAATTTTTAAATTGTTCCAAAAGATTTGTTACCTAAACGGGTAAAGGCCTGCTGCTTTTTTGTGGTGAATGTTTCTGGAATCTGCACAGTACCTTTGATTCTTCTCATAGCAAGTTAAAAACATTTTCTCATGATGACAACACACAGAATCAATCTGCAGAACACCAGACCGCCACTGCATTAAGGCAGTATCCTCACTAGAGAAAGTATCTAGTCCCAATAGTCCAGTTTTTCTTGTAAATTTCCTTGCATGACATGCATCATCTAAATGGATTCCAATACTGCACCAAGGTAAATTACTCCATTTCAGTGCTCATGATGATCTAATAATCCCCAAGTGGGACTGCCTCCTTTAATAGTGAACTATTATTGCGCAATTCAGTAATACACGTTTGGGCTCATTTAGGATGACTTCAGAAGCCTGTGATCAGTCAAGTCATGGTGTGTTTGAGGCACCGATGTCATCCCCAAACAGTCATCCCCAACAAAAACAATGAAACCAATGAAATTGAGGAATAAATCTGTGGAATCTAGCAAACACCTAAATATTCTGACAAGACCTCTGTCATGTATTGTACTTTTAGATGGTGTATCATGTTCAAAAAATATTTTCTATCAATGTTTTGTTTTATATTTAGTAGATAACAGCATTTGCAGAAGGCCTATACCTGTTTAGTCAACGAAAAAATACACAATTTCAGAACATATTTTAAAGATTCATAAAAAAAGTAAGCTGAACATCATTCTGATTTTTTTGTCAGACATTGTTCACATTCATAAGATTGCACAGTAAAAAATTTCAGAGAGATGGATACCTGGTGACATGGTCATCTTAGAAATTAGTTAATTAAAAAACTTCTACAAATGATATCACTTGGATTACTTTATTTTTACAGAGATATATCATAAAATCGTAAAAAATGAATTCTAGCCTTTAATCTTACTTAGTTCCTGAGTAACAGGTATAAAATGTGTTGTCGTTTCTGGGCGTTTTGTGTTGTCAGCTGATTTTGAGGCTTTACCATACAAAAGTGGATCAAGATACACGGAATCTAAGGCCATTTACAGATTCTAGGGGATGAATATGGTTAGTATACCCAATTTCAGCCTTGTATTAGCAATCAATTTGGAGCAATAAGTTGCTAAAGTTGGCTGAAAATGGGTTCACCAAAAAGATTAAGATATTCAAATTTTGAAGGGCTATAAGCAGAGGCGTAGCCAGTGGGGGGGCACAGACACGTCACTTCATGACAATAATTAGTCCTGGCTAGTTCTCAATCATTTTCCTTTATTGACGCGTTTTCCAATTATCGTAATTTGCAACTGAAGACACGGTTTCTCTCCATATGTGATCTAACAGCCATTAAATCATGGGCTAAATTTAGTACAGTTGCGGAACAAGAACAGAGAATTGTTCTTGTCACAATACCGAGAGAGAAAGTCCGCATTTCATTGGAACGTGGACCAGTTCAATCAACGCGAAGCATTGGCCTATTAACACGTTGACTGCCAACTACGAGATAACTCGTAATGGCGGGTCCGGGCCAGCGCTAGACTTGAAAATTCGGGGGAAATTATCCATCCCTTTATTGACTACAATTAGTCCTGGCTAATTCTTGATGGTTTTCCTTTATAAACACGTTTTCCAATTCAAGAATAATCAAGTGGCAATTGAAGACACGGCTTCTCTCCCCCATGCGATCTAACAGCAAATAATGGGCTACATTCAGTAGAGAAAATAATTTAATTATAATTAGGTCTATGCACAGGCACTCAGCAACGGTATTTTTTTTTTCCAGCGAGAGCGGCATTTCAGAACTCATTTGCGAATGAAGGTAATTTCGGCAAATACCTACACCTGTTTTTGCAGCATGGTCACGCAACTTACTGTAAAAAATAGACAGCTGTCAGACTGGAAAATGTAAACGGACGAAACCACGTACTTGTCACCAGAATTACCTTCATTCGCAAATGAGTTCTGCAATCCCGCTCTCGCTGGAAAAAAAAATACCGTTGCCAGTGCATAGACCTAATTATAATTAAATTATTTTCTCTACTGAATGTAGCCCATTATTTGCTGTAAGATCGCATGGGGGAAAGAAGCCGTGTCTTCAATTGCCACTTGATTATTCTTGAATTGGAAAATTTGTTAATATAGGAAAACCATCTAGAATTAGCCAGGACTAATTGTAGTCAATAAAGGGATGGATATTTTCCCCCAAATTTTCAGGTCTAGCGCTGGCCCTGACCCACCATTACGACTTATCCCATAGTTGGCAGTCAACGTGTTAATAAGTAAATTCTTTTTCTGTACTGAATTTAGCCCATGATTTCATGGCTGTTAGATCGCATAATACATGCCAACTCTACCGCTTTTGGCAGTAGACTACCGTTTTTGGGGCGTTTCATTCTGGATAAAACATGGCACATGGAGAGAAACCCTGTCTTCAGTTGCCAATTACGATAATTGGAAAACGCGTCAATAAAAGAAAATGATTGAGAACTAGCCAGGACTAATTGCTGTCATAAAGGGATGTGTCTTTGCCTTCCCACTGGCTGCCAAGTTGAAATATATTTGAGATACTGGCCTAATATTTGGCATTTTTTATTTTGCATGAATATTTACTCATGTGAATTTTTTCAAAAATATTTGAGGAGGTGACCTGGAAAATTTCTCAAAATCTGGATGATTTGACATGGAATGACCCCTCTGCAGACTGATTGCGCCTGACTGACCCATCAGTGTCCTACAACTACCCGGCTAGGTTGGAGATGTGAGTGTCACCTTCAGTCCATTTTGTGTGTACGTGTGTGTGTGTGTGTGTGTGTGTGTTGCTGCAGGCCCACTCTTACACTCACACTACACAAATACTCAGGCTCAATGACATGCTCACACACCTGTGAACCAGCTCAGTCACATACACAAAAATACAGCCACTCATTAACATGCTCCGAAGCCAACTAATGCACACAAATGTGGTCATGTGCAAACACATGGTCAGTTACGTGGACGCACACAAATATGGTTACAGCCATGGTGTAGCTTTCTGTAACAGCCGCGGAAATCATTGTGTTTGACCTTCGCTCCCAGCACATAATCCACACTGCAAAACACTACATAACCTTCTGCCTGTATTGAGAGGATTAAACCGTACCACATGCTTTTCCCTCAAATATCTTTGGTATACTTTTAATGAGAAGGGCTGCCCAACCCTGTTCCTGGAAATCTACCATCCTGACTTTAAAGATTTTAAAACTGTCAGGATTGCCAGCAAACTTGACTTACGAAGGTCTTAAAGGGATTTTTTTCCTTGGGTAAATCAGGGGACCAAGTGGACCATCTGGATTCGACAACAGAGAGGAAAAGTGTGCGGGTTTAGTTCATCCAGTCCTGCTTGTCTGTCCTCTGTATTTCAGTATTACGCTGAGTAAGCAGCTTCCTGAATACTAGTGCCAGCGAAGAACCACCAAACATATGATTGATGCATTATTTTCTGAAATAAAAGACATTTAAACTGCTCTATTTTTTCTCTGATATGCTAATTCTGTAAATCTAAGAGGGAATGTCAATCAAACAGGGATGGACAGCAGGACTTCCTGTCAAATGATGCCCCAACAGGTAGGGGAATACGCAAGCTGGGCTCTGATTAGATAGTTCACACCCTAATGGACTTGAAATTGCGAGCAAAATTGGTACGACAATTAAAGATTTTTTTAAAATATTAGAAATGCTTTGAAAGCGCAAATATATTTGATTTGGTTCAGTTTAAGTGTGCTGGCTTTATCTCTGGGCAGCTTCGGATGGCAGCACCTTTAACTTATGTCACCATGGAGACCAGCAGGTGCTGATCGGGATCCTGAGAGATCACCTGCGGAGACAGCATTTCCATCCTAAAAGAGGCTGGCTCAAAATAGCCACATTCATTCTGCCCAGATTAACTGTATCCCCCATCACCAGAAAAGGCAGTTTTCAATATGAAGAATAAACTCTATTCACGACCCAGTAACACATGTGCCTTGAGATTGGAAGGGAACATTTGAGCTGTGAGTTTCGGTAGCTGGGACATGTGTACTGAGCTTTCAGGACTGGCGCTGGTACCAGTAATGTGGCTGTGAGATTCACAGAGGCTCCGAGGCCTTCACATTCCACATATCCCACAAACAGGCCGATTCTCACTCATACTGCAAAAAACATCCAAAGTCAAGGCCATATCTCTTGCTGCAGTTTTTATAAAAACAGAAACTTATTTTCAAGAATTTTTAGCAAAAAAAAAAAACATCTGCTTTAAGAAATCAGAGTTTAGTAGGAGAACAATTGAAAACTTGCAGCACTGGCTCTGAAAATGGCAGGAGTGTCAGAGTAAGGGTGTGTCAGTTTGGGGAGAGATTACTTTGGATGTGATGTAATACTTACGTTTGAATGTTACTCTACAGAGTATGAACCCTCAGACTCTCATTACCCCTCATACAGGAAACAGCCCAGAGAACTGGGCTCAGCATGGCTGTGTGTGTGTGTGTGTGTGTGTGGGTATTTGTGTGTGTGTGTGCGTATTTGTGTGTGTGCTAATTTTGATCGTACATGAGTGAGTGTGTGTGCGTGTGAGCTTGTGTAAGAGTGCTTGTGTGCGTGTGTGTCCCTCACTCAGGCTGAGGCGAGAGTAAACAGATGTTTAAGAGAGATAAATGAACAGGAGACTCACAGCCTTGTATGGACTGGACCCCTGCTCCTGCTGAGCCATAAGAATGGTCTGTAGCACACACTACATCCTCAGGGAGCGGCTCCATAGCCCAGGGGGAGCCTGCCCGACTGATCACTGCAGAGCCCCACTGTTCAGGCCCCCATGGAGCTGGCAGGTCTGACCAGCATCTGATGAGATGCTGCTGGGCCCTTGAGTCTGGTCCTTATACCTCAGAACCAGCTCAGCGGGCCTGGTATCGTTTCCTTGTCTTGTTTGTCCCATAAGCAACAGTTTCCTTGTACATTTCTCCCTAACCACCGTCCTGGAATAACTTTTTATTGCCTGATTGCATGTGAGTTTAAAAAGTGTGCTTTTCTCAACCTCAGAGAACTGTGAGGTTGTTTATTCTACCACATTTAAAATCAGGGCTTGTTAACTGTTTTCTTTCTTTCTTTCAGTAATCCAGGAGGCCAGGATAAGACCTGGTGAAGTTTTGCAAGTAATAATGTAGCTGTAGGTAATGTGCTAATTATGTAGGTCATAATCTTGGGGCTGGTATTGGGTCATTTTAACAATTTAATCAGCCTTCATGATCAGATTTCAAACCTATGAACACGGCTTGCTGTCCATCAACAGACCTCTTGAGAGCTCGCGCCCCAGTACGTCTCAAAGAAGAGGCCGCCAGACTCGCGTGCAGCTCCTCGCTGCTGAAAATGAGCAACAGTTCCGCGTTCAGCACGCGACTCCGTCCGCGCGCGGAGTGAGCGGCGCGGCCGCCAGATCAGATGCAGCTGGGCGGCGGACGGGATGAGAAGCAGTAAACAAAATGTCAGATGACGGTGTAAGATTTTTGTTTATTAAAGAGTCATAGTGTAGCATGTGACAAATAGTAAGCTGGGTTTCGTTTGGAAACAAACAACGTTCATCTTAAGACACTGGAGTTGAGTCACACAAGATCGAAAAAAATCAGAGGTATGTACTGAGCAATAAAGCGATTAGTTATTGGGAATATTTTTTTCCCGATTTTACTCTCAATATTGGTCGATTTTGAAAGCTTACAACATCAAGGTCCTTTCTCAATGTATCCTTACTTGATGCTATTATCAACAGTAGGCATGAGTGGATGCAGGTGCAAAGGCTACCCAACGTGGGTACTTGTGGCTCGCTGGACTCTCTCTAACATACTTTTTTGTATGCGTATTTTTCCCACTCATCTGACACTCCACGTGTGCTGGAAGGATCGTGCACTGCAGCCATTTACCTGGTGTCCTCGTTAGGAATTGGCGACATTAATGCTATCACGCGTTCCTGATCGGTGACTTGCCCTGAAGCACTGGGGTTGCTGTCGGTAGCCAGTTACATTGTACGCGTCAGTATTTTTAGCGGTTGGGAAATCGGAGATTGCTCGGGCCATACCTCATGCTTCAGTGTGGAGCAAATCGGCCTGATATAAAGTTACCCGCAAGTCATTTGCAACCACGAAACACTGAACCGTCGTTACAACAGACCTCCTATGATCCATTCTTTATGTTTTCAGTTTTTCTTGATTTTCGCATGAAATGCTTATTTGGGGATACAGTGCCAGCGCAAGTGACTGTTTGTAAGAAGATGCAGTGATCACTGAAACAGCCGTGAGCTCCCCAATAACAGGTGAGTCGGTGGAACTTTCCCCTGTCAATGAGAAAAACATAGCAACTTTGATTTTTGTTTAACTGTGCTGAATCTTTCGGTGAAATGCTTTTAGGGAAAGTACTGTACATATCGACGTGCTCCTTCATACATGGAGGAGTTAAACCATTTGAGACAATAATTGTAGAAACTGCTCAGTATTTCTAACACAAATATCAACACATTGTTTGTAATTTAAATCGCTATGTCGGTACACTTTATGTTCTTCTCTGTCGTGCACTGTTGTGTTGTGTCATGTGACGTTGCACATATTTTGTGATGAAAGCACGTTGTATTTTCTGTCACCAGATTCCTGGGTCAATCACACACACGCACGCACGCACGCACGCACTCGCACGCACACACACGCGCGCACACACACACACATACACACGCACACACACATCCTCTTGGTTTGTTCGGTTGCATCAGGGAAAATCAGTGGTATTCAGAAAAATGTTTGAATCCAAAACAGTTTGGAATTGATCCTGGTAATTCTCACATAGGGCTATTAAAATCACCACGCAATGGAAGTTGGTAGATTGCTTTGCTTTCTGTATTTGATGTACTCCTGGATGAAAAATGAAGTTTTTTGAGGGTGGGGGATATGTAGTTGAGAGGTAGGTTCAGATTTGGCGGTGGGAGTTGTCTGACTCTATTGTCACTCAGTGACGACACAACTTGAGAACAGTTTGAGATGACGTCGGATTTTGAGGATGGGATTTTTACTTGTGGGAAAATCACAGCACTCTTTGATGAGGCGTTGTGAACAGGGCAGAATTTTTGCAGTGTAATAATATCCATGGTTGAAACATACAAGTATGACCCACT
The DNA here is from genome assembly GCA_029692085.1 of Gymnothorax javanicus. Lineage (NCBI taxonomy): Eukaryota > Metazoa > Chordata > Actinopteri > Anguilliformes > Muraenidae > Gymnothorax > Gymnothorax javanicus. Next base: position 3,779,593 of record CM056197.1, read on the forward strand.
GAAAGATGTTGCAGTTTGATTGCATAGTGACTTTAAAGATAAGACTTACACAGGAATCCTTTGTTCCGCCTTTTTACAGCACATTCTGATCGAGGATCATGTTTCCTGTGCCAGTGTTCTAACCTTTCCCACTATGAGCTAAAACTATAAACTGATCCTGGATCAGTGGCGGTGGTCTAAACGCTGTGGGGCTCTTTTCATTAGACAATCTTCAACATCCTTTCCTTTGTGTCCTTCCATCTACCTCAGACATTCAGTGGGATTCTCCGTCATTTACCCATTTAACACTCACTTTTTCCTAAGTTTTCCCTTTAGTAGAGTCAACAATTAATAGCCCTCTATTCCTACTGTAGGACCAAATCACACATATTCTGTATCTGCTGGTTACAGCACTTCACTGAAGCTACATCACGCTTATACTGAGAGAAATATTCAAACCCAGGATGCCATGTTTTTATGGCCTCAGCATTACATCACATGGAAAACATCTAGATTTGTACATCATTTTATACCATTCAGGGGTTGGGAAGGACAGCAAGGCCCATGGGCCAATGGCCCGTGTCATAGAAAATCAATGGGCCATTGTCAAAATGTTTGGGCCATTCCCAAAATTCAATGCGCCAGTAATTTTAACCATAACATACATTTAATCAAAATGTGTACTGCATATACATTCATATATTTTGCTCTGTATGTTTAATGCTAAAAACATACAGATACATACACTTTGCTTTTAATGTTAAGCATTAGAATACTGCTTAAAACAAAAAGAATCGTTACTTAAAGCTGTAGTATACGATCTGAGAATCAGTTGAGAGAGATTGAGACGTTGAGAAAAATTTGAAAAAAGCATCCTGCCCACACACACACACCCCTCCCCTCTGTGCTCCCTGATCCTTCCCACCGAGCACGTGTGGCCGTCCGTGTGGAGACTCCCAGACACGCCCCCTCTACCAGAGCAACAAGCCGGCCGGCAGTTTATAACGCGGAAGGGGGCGGGGACGAGGCGGAACACGGAGCACGGGGAGTCAGAGCAAGCTCTCGGGGGAGTGTCAACTAGAGCGAGGGGATTGGATGAGAGTAGGAGAGGGACGTTAACCAATGTAAGCCATCTGGCCGGATGGCTTACATTGGTCAACGTCTCTGCAGCCCTGCAGCCACTAGAGTGAGTGGATTTTTTCCGTTTTTTTTGCTCTTCACATTGTGTAGATTGTACTATAGGACCATAACCACCATCTAAATGAGGTTATTAATAATGATCAAACTTTCAAATCGTATACTACAGCTTTAATACATAAAACAAGATTATATACTCAAATACACAAGGGAAATCGGCCGTTTCGGTTTCAATCATTTAGTAAAACTACTGGCTGTGGCATTAGTCTGCTGATACAGTAGTAAGTAGCTCTAAGTTCATCGTTTTTGACTTTATCCTCAGTTCACTACCATCTTGTAGCGGCTCTGGCTGCAGCTCTACACTGACGAGTGTGAAAATTATTTGACACAGAAGTAATCATGGCCAGAGGATGAGCCCATCCCACATGGTGATACGACCCCGTGAAGTTTTCCTAACACACATTTTTTCAAGTTTTCTCTGGTGAATTACAAGAAAACACTTGACACATTGTTGTAAGAAAAACCTTATTCCGAGCAAGTGAACAAAGTGTTCCACTGACCCATGCAAATCTATCTCCCAAAAAATAGATCCATTTTCCAGAGTTTGATGTAATTGGGTTTATTGTAAATCCATCCAGATGAAGCACAAAGAAACCCAGGCTGGTCTGCGCAAACCACACAGCATTCATTCTTCATCAATCACCCCACGCCCACTGCCCTCCGGCTGTCCGAACCCTCATATTTATTGGCCTTTTGGCACGTTTCTTTAGGTGGGATTAAACGTGACTTTGTCTACCTTGTCCAACATTATTAATTCTGATTAGTACATTATCATATAGCAACCCTCCACCCTTAGTAACAAGTTTTCCATTACATCATAGTGTAAATTAATTTTAAGCCTCCAGGGACGCTCGAAAACCACATATGAGCCTCCCAAACCTTGGGTTCAGCTAAAGTTCAGTAACTTATCTGGGTCATGGATGGTTCCAGAACACTCAGGTGCGCATGCTCAGGTAGTGGGACCAGGCTGACCGATATGGTCATTCCGGAAGGTTAGCTCATTAGGCCGGCCTTGAGGGTTCTGCAGAGTTTGGCTTATCTAGGTTTCTTGGCAGCTTGATAAGTTTTTGCTTCTTCACTGCTACTCCTTGTACAGCAGTTTTTAAAAGGTTTTCTTGTTGAATTGAGATTAGGGTTTTACTTTGATTTTAGAATGTTTTAGGATATTTTCCCACCACAACATCCATGGTTCCAGTACTTACTTGTATATCATTGTTACTAAATTGGTGCAGTGTTGCTATTGAAACTTCCATAGTTCCCCCATAGTTCCCGTGATATCGAATCTTGAAGTTGGTTACAGAACAAATCTTGTTGAAGAAAATACAGATTTTGGCTTAAGATTGTGACACCTAGAATCGGCATGCAGTTGATTTAATTGCAGTTTTTAACAGTTCTCCGATATGTCTTTCAGCTCTGAAAATTTCATTTAGCCATCTTTAATACACATGAGGTTATGAGGGCTCAAAAATGCTAGAAAATATGACGCGAGTTAGAGAGCACGAAATTTCGACCTACTCCCGAGTACTTTTAGAGTCTGTAGCTCAAAAACTCTTCACAAGATCAAAATAATATTTGGTGCGGATTCATTAAATATACTCAAGTTATTGTACTAGAACAATCAGCTGATTCTGAGGGAGTCAGGTGGGAGGCAATTGTAGATTTTATGTGGAATGACGCAATATATTATTAATAACAAAGAAATTACCGAAGAAATAGGATAAAGGAAATGCACACATAATACCTAAAATCGCAAATTAATGGTAATCCTGAGTGAACATAAATGGTTCCCTATTGTAAAAATGGCAGATCAGCGAGCTTATTGAATATTCTTTCCGTGCATTAATGCATTTTATGTCCTTGATCGGATTGGTGAACATTAAGACTGAGTTATTATATGTTAGCTATGGTAATGCGAACCACGTTATTTATAGGCTACTTAATTTGAAACCATATTTATAGGTGTATGTATCTCCATTATATCGCTAGCAGTCCAAATGCAACTTGAAGTTAACAACTGTCGTAAAAATAGCCTCTGTTTTAACGTAAATTGGAGCTGAAGCCCGCCAGAGTTATGCCGAATTCAGCCTTCAGAGCGCGGTTACAGATGCTGGTCACTGCCCAGCTGGCATTTTAACGTTTTTTCACTGTTGAATCAATGTCATGGATCATAGTTGAATCACCGTTGAATTATGTTTTGATGTTGAAAGATGAATCAACGTTGATTCCGCAACGTTTTTTCAACGTCGGGCATGAGTACCATACACAACCTCCACTTTTTTGGGTTTTTTTTTTTTTTTTGCCAGAATGACTTTCAAAGGGGGCACAAATATTTTTGGGGGGTTTGTATGAGTGAGAAGGGGGTTTAGAATGATGGGGGAAAAATTTTAAAAGGAAGGGGTAGATGCGGCGCAAGGAAAAAGTTTTTTTGCAGTAATTCCAGTTTCCACCACCGTGCTCCTCCCTCGTGACATTCACTCTGCGTACGATCTCTCCAACTTCTTCTGACCTTCTTATTTTATGTGTTTTATTTTTTTTTCCTGCATCGATGAGGCTGTGAACAATGGTTTACATGTTAAGTTAGACATTACATTAGTGTCTGCAGCAGGATTCGAACCTGGGAACCTGTGGACAAAGCAATTTCAAACACACCAGAGAGAGAGAGAGAGAAACAGAGAGAGAGAATATATATATGTTTTAGAGAGAGAGAAATAATATATTCATTTATTTTTCTTTTTTTTATTTATTGTTGTCAATGAGGAGACGTCATGTGAGTATCCATTTTGATGTGTTTCATGCTGGTGAGTTGGCTGATCCATTGACCCTGGGTAGAATAATTTGAGCAGAACAAACCATTGTTTGTGGCTGAGTTGGGTTAAAGTTAGGGATAGGTATAGGGATAGGGATAGCATTCCCTATGAGTTGGGTAAAGGTTAGGGTTAGGGATAGGGATAGCATTCCCTATGAGTTGGGTTAAGGTTAGGGTTAGGCACAGGGATAGGGATAGCATTCCTTATGAGTTGGGTTAAGGTTAGGTATAGGGATAGGGATAGGGATAGCATTCCCTATGAGTTGGGTAAAGGTTAGGGTTAGGGATAGGGATAGCATTCCCTATGAGTTGGGTTAAGGTTAGGGTTAGGCACAGGGATAGGGATAGCATTCCTTATGAGTTGGGTTAAGGTTAGGTATAGGGATAGGGATAGCATTCCCTATGAGTTGGGTTAAGGTTAGGTCAACAGTGTCATGGCTGCCACCTTTATAAGCTTGCCGCATGTATAGAGGCTCTAGAAATTAAAGTGTAAATTCTCTTAACTGGATGTGCGCTTGATGTTTTTCCACACCCAAATATTTCACTTGGTGTCTAAACATTAAGGTAAGCCGAAAAAGTTGTGATTTTTTTCGATTTTGCTGGAGGTTGTGTGTGGTACTCTTACCCAACGTTGTTTCAATGTTGTTTCAACATTGAAACAAATCTTGTTCAAATTTGAGTGTTGATTTGAGATCATTTTGTTAATATTTTTACAACCCTTATTCTTTGAAAATCATCTGATTAATTTTAATCGTTTGTGAAATGGATAAAAATATTTGTGAAATGGAAAAAAATGTTTGTGAAATGCATGAAAATGTATTTTTCTTTGGAAAACAAAGAAATTTGCAAGTGATCCCAAACTTTTGAGCGGTAGTGTACATATATAAAAAACAATTAGGCCGACTATGAAATGTTGCGTTTATTAGTTCAGATGAATCGTCCACATCAATATTACCTCAATTATTTTAATTTATTATGAATAATTATTAATTCAGAGGAATTTAATTTAATTAATTTAAAGATAATTTTCAGGCCAGGGTTGAGAATGAAGGACTGTCACGGCAATTCTCGCCGCGTCCCGAATGGATTATTCTATCGTGTCATTTGCGATTGTTCTGCCAAAACAAATCCCGGTTGACACAAAACCGCATCAACCAAACAATTGACCAGACCACTACATTTGGACAGCCCTAGTGGTTTTTCTAAATAAAAGATTACAGTTCGTTTGTTTGATCCAGAATGAATCTGACCTACTTTCTTCTGTCAGAAAACCGTTCATGATGATTTAAAGTTGTTGGTAAATTAATAAAAAACCAAGAACTTTGTCCCGATGAAGAAGCAGACTCCGATGTTCGTAGCAAAAGCAGGAAAAAGTTTATGACACAGCCGGCCGTAGGGGCAACAGCGTGATGCAAAGTTCTAAAATTCCTTAATTTCATAAGAAACTTTATACATGTTGAAGTACAGATATTTGCATATGATTTCTTTAATGTTATCAGAAGTTGTTGCTGATCGGTCCTGAGGTTTACACTTTGATAAAAAGGGATACTCTACAATTGGGCCTCTCCTGAAGCACTCAACTTAATTGGTTCAATTGACTCCTAACCCCCGGAAGTGAGCTCCATATGTGGGCATACGGACCTCCTACTAAAAGGCGCTAGTGCGTATAGTGTCCTGTCAGAACTGAAGACAAACGGAGATCCCAGCTGGAAGTCGCAAATAGGTGATATGTCCTGTCAGGCCAGATGGCCTCTCTTTATCTCCTAATACACATTCATCACCCATTGATCAAACCGTCTGGCTCACCTCATATTGCTAACGCCCAAAAATCCTGTTTCCCAACAAAGTGAACCCTGAACCTTTTCTGTCAACAACTGTCAATTTGACAACCAAGTAAACAGACTCTGACTTAGAAAACAATTAAGAGATAGTTTTTAAATACATACCCAATCAGTTTTACAACACTCGGTTCCGAGACTGTCATTTGATACTGCATATTGATATAAATGCGAAGTGATATCAAAGGACTTAGTCAAGAGCTCATTCTGCTGAGAAAATAAACTCCAAATCAGTCTTTCATGCGATGGAGATTTTCACAGCCTCACAATGGTGATGGACTATGCGGGGGCCTGGAACTAGAATTGATCGATCGAGCATCAGAACGCACTCGATCAACTGCGATCAGTAGAGTTTGTTCGAAGAATTTTGGTATTGTATAGTAGGAAAAAAAATATTTAGACTTAATTGAGACATGGATGCATTCTGGGCCCACTAAGTGGCTTTATAATGCACCATATTTTTAATGTATGCGCCATTTGCGCATGGTGCGTGTCCTTCCCAACCCCTGCTCATTTCCCTGAAATTCAGTTGGACATATTTGGAATCCTTTGAAGCCTTTGGATCTCCACTAGAATTTAAAGTTTAAAGTAGGACTGCTGTTCGGCAGGCTTGAATACAGCAGCTGCATTTGATGGACCCAGATACTCTCTCTCTCTCTCTCTCGCTCTCTCTCTCTCTCTCATATTGGTGTGATGTTAATTTAGTTGCTTCTTGTTTCCAGTGACATCAGCTTCTATGATCTTTACGTTGACATGCTCGTGTTAATTACCGATGACTAAATTGCTGTGTATCTGTGAATGGGACAGGTCTGTATTAGATGTTATTAAACTGCTGTGTATCTGTGAATGGGACAGGTCTGTATTAGATGTTATTACCAAATCTCACAGCTTTATTTTGACCACCAACAGCAGTTGTGATTAAGCTGGACCTAAAATAGGCCTTAGTGACGTGAGTAAAATGATCTTAGTTTCATCGGTGATTTAACCCATCGATGGAAGCTAGCTTCTGCTCAACTGCTCAGGCTAAAATTTGAAGTGTCTCTTGTTCTCAAATGGAGCTTTTCAGGGAAGAAAACTCCGAGTCACTATGAGCAAAGGATGAATGAAAACAAGAAAAGATAGTGGTGGAAGAGTACTCAAGAATCACAACACTCCAATTACATTCATTTTGTCCATGGTGCACCAACTGCCCACAGGAGTCTATTAGCTAAATTGTGGTCACTCACTCATTCACACACTCACTCACACTCACTCATTCACTTGCTCGCTCACTCACTCACTCACTCACTCACTCACACACTCACGCACACTCACACTCACTCATTCACTTGCTTACTCACTCATACTCACTCACATGCTCACTCACACTCATTCACTCACACACACTCACACTCACTCATTCACTTGCTCACTCACTCACACTCACACACTCACTCACACTCATTCACTCACTCACACACTCACACACACACACACACTCACTCACTCACACTCACTCATTCACTTGCCCACTCACTCACTCACTCAGACACTCACACGCTCACTCACACACCCACACTCATTCACTCACACCCTCCCTCAGTCAGTCACTCTCACTCACTCACTTTTGGATGCTTATACGGGACGCTTATTCTGGATGTTTAGTGGAACGCACGCACATTACGCGCCATGAATCTGAGGAGTTGTGTGCGTATTATCTTCTCTTCAAATAAGTCTCGATGAAGTAAATAATTGATGTGAAGCTCAACACTGTAGAAGTGAAGAGAAGCATTATGTCTGCTATTCTTCAGATATTTTTTGTCTGGATTATTTGAGTCTGCAGGTCAGGAATAACTGCTAAATACACCAGTCTGCCAATATAGGGGGAGTACGGTCTGTACATATACACCAATGTAAAAAGCTTTGAAGGACTCGTGTCATGGAAAAAGCTTTTACCCAGTTCAGTCCACCTGTATAGTGCTCTCTGCTGTATCGAACAGTCCAGAGAAGATCGACAATGAAGCCCCTCAGTCTGACCGTTGGACCCCCCCCCCTTACCCAGTCCGGCATTTTTAACAGGCGGTTTGTAATTCCTGCTGTTTTCTACATCACAAACGGACCTGCTCTGCATAGTTCTCTCCTACCGATCAGCCTGTGTGCCCTGCTCTCTCCCACAGCCTCGCTCGCCCTCCACACTTCTCTCTCTCCCACAGCCTCGCTTGCCCTCCACACCTCTTTCTCTCCCACAGCCTCGCTCGCCCTCCACACCTCTCTCTCTCTCCCACAGCCTCGCTCACCCTCCACACCTCTCTCTCTCCCACAGCCTCGCTCGCCCTCCACCTCTCTCTCTCCCACAGCCTCGCTCGCCCTCCACACCTCTCTCTCTCTCCCACAGCCTCGCTCGCCCTCCACACCTCTCTCTCTCCCCACAGCCTCGCTCGCCCTCCACACCTCTCTCTCCCCACAGCCTCGCTCGCCCTCCAAACCTCTCTCTCTCCCACAGCCTCGCTCACCCTCCACACCTCTCTCTCTCCCCACAGCCTCGCTCGCCCTCCCACCTCTCTCTCTCTCCCACAGCCTCGCTCGCCCTCCACACCTCTCTCTCTCTCCCCACAGCCTCGCTCGCCCTCCACACCTCTCTCTCTCTCCCACAGCCTCGCTCGCCGTCCACACCTCTCTCTCTCTCTCCCACAGCCTCGCTCGCCCTCCACACCTTTCTCTCTCTCCCACAGCCTCGCTCGCCCTCCACACCTCTCTCTGCCACAGCCTCGCTCGCCCTCCACACCTCTCTCCCTCTCCCACAGCATCGCTCACCCTCCACACCTGTCTCTCTCTCCCACAGCCTCGCTCGCCCTCCACACCTCTCTCTCACAGCCTCGCTCACCCTCCAAACCTCTCTCTCCCACAGCCTCGCTCGCCCTGCACACCTCTCTGTCTCACAGCCTCGCTTGCCCTCCACACCTCTCTCTCTCCCACAGCCTCGCTCACCCTCCACACCTCTCTCTCCCACAGCCTCGCTCGCCCTCCACACCTCTCTCTCTCTCCCCACAGCCTCGCTCGCCCTCCAAACCTCTCTCTCTCCCCACAGCCTCGCTCGCCCTCCAAACCTCTCTCTCTCCCCACAGCCTCGCTCGCCCTCCACACCTCTCTCTCTCTCCCACAGCCCTCCTCCACACCTCTCTCTCTCCCACAGCCTCGCTGCCCCTCCACACCTCTCTCTCCCCACAGCCTCGCTCGCCCTCCACCTCTCTCTCCCTCTCCCCTCAGCCTCCCCACAGCTTCCTCCACACCTCTCTCTCCCCACAGCCTCCGCCTCCCCCACCTCTCTCTCCCACAGCCTCGCTCGCCCTCCACACCTCTCTCTCTCCCACAGCCTCGCTCGCCCTCCACACCTCCCTCTCCCACAGCCTCGCTCGCCCTCCACACCTCTCTCTCTCCCCACAGCCTCGCTCGCCCTCCACACCTCTCTCTCCCCACAGCCTCGCTCGCCCTCCACACCTCCTCTCTCCCACAGCCTCTCTCCCCTCTCTCCCACAGCCTCGCTCGCCCTCCACACCTCTCCCTCTCCCACAGCCTCGCTCGCCCTCCACACCTCTCTTTCTCTCCCACAGCCTCGCTCGCCCTCCACACCTCTCTCTCTCACAGCCTCGCTCGCCCTCCACCCTCTCTCTCTCCCACAGCCTTGCTCGCCCTCCACACCTCTCTCTCTCTCCCACAGCCTCGCTCGCCCTCCCACACCTCTCTCTCTCCCACAGCCTCGCTCGCCCTCCACACCTCTCTCTCTCACAGCCTCGCTCGCTCTCCACACCTCTCTCTCTCCCACAGCCTTGCTCGCCCTCCACACCTCTCTTTCTCTCCCACAGCCTTGCTCGCCCTCCACACCTTTCTCTCTCTCCCACAGCCTCGCTCGCCCTCCACACCTCTCTCTCTCTCCCACAGCCTCGCTCGACCTCCACACCTCTCTCTCTTACTTGTAGCACTATTTTTCCTACTTTTTTATCTTTAGCTCTGTTCACCAGCCAATCACAGCCGAGCTGATTATCAAAGAGGGAACGCCCACTTAAATCAGCCCGTTCTCCAGAGGAAAGAGAATATCTGGCAGAGAATGGCCTAGAAATTATGGATTTTTATGACATTTTTGATGAAAAGTTTATGAAACCTCCCTTTTTGAGATCCAAGAATATCCAGTAATATCATAGTTTGAATAATGGCATAATATGGCACCTGCAGAAGTTGCAATGAGGAGGCAGCCCTCCTGGCCTTTGCATTAGTTTCGACCTTTCTCAGATTCCTTTGTTATATGAGCTGTGTATGCATTACAGGTGTGACCGTTTACACCTGGACACACCTGCAGTGTACTTACAAATGTGTGTGCAGCTCTCAGCTTGTGGGTCAATGACGTGACATTGTCCGAGTGCTCTACTTTGGTTTAAAATAATTTAAAATGATTCATAATAAGCATCATTTTATTCTATAAAACCTGTTTAATTTGAACATATTTCCAGTTTATCATGAAAATGATATATATTTTATGTTTTGCCATCTCAAACCCTCAAAATGTCAGGTGGTGCAACCATCGAGCAATTTAACAAAATGTGAATTGTGTTAAATATGTCATTTAAAATATTAATTAATATAATATTAATATGGGGACATAATTTAAAATTGAAAACCTTTCAAATAAACAAAGTTTAATAGTTTAATTGTTCTTAAATTGTTTGAAAAACCAAAATACCCGCCCCCTACAATAAAGAATCCATAAGTTACTTTTAATACCCAGCTCAACTACAAAATAGTAATGTTTTAGGCAAAGTAGACACTCTCAGGTATACTTACTAAAAAAATCACTTAGAAAAAAAAGAGGGAAGTGTGTTTTTTCCCAAGAAACTCTTGGTTGCGCCACCTGACATTTTTTGGCTGTTGAAATTGCAAATACAGTCTAAAACTGTACTAAAACCCTGTAAATGTTGTGCAACCATTAAGACTTGTTTAAACACACTCTTCCAACTTCAAATAAATGTATTCTGTACATTCTTAAAGATTTATTAAAAAAAAAAATTTTAAAGGCTTATTTGTCATTGACGTGTGCGTGCGTGCGTGCGTGCGTGCGCGTGCGTGCGTGCGTGTGTGTGTCGTGTGTGTGTGTGTGTGTGTGTGTGTGTGTGTGTGCGTGTGTGCGTGTATGTGTGTGTGTGTGTGCGTGTGTCTTTGGAGCAGGCCAGGACAGCCTGAGAGAGGTTATCCTTGGCTAATTCCCAGGGCTGTAGTGACTCCAGTACCAGAAGGTGTTCTGAGCTGAAACAGACCAGCTAAAGTAAAGGCCTTTGTGCAGCTGTGAATTCCAGCTGACGGTTTTTCACAATACAGCTTTATATCAGTCTTTACCTGCCTCCTCTGCATTTGTAGATCTCTTTTTTTATCCCATAAAACCTAAGCACTCATGTACAGGTCCATAAAGCGCAGCTGCTGTATTCAAACGTATGGAACTTCAAGCCCATTTTAAATTATAGTGCAGATGCCAAGGTTACCAATGATTCCAAACATGTCCTGCTGAATTACGGGGAAATGTATATAAAATTATGTGCAAGACATAGTTATCTTGAATGTGATGTAATGCTGTGGCCATAAAATCATGGCATCCTGGGTTTGAATATTTCTCTCAGTATAAGTGTGATGTAGCTTCAGTGAAGCGCTGTAACCAGCAGATACAGAATATGTGTGTGACACTGTCCTACAACATGAAACACAAACTTATTCTGACTTTCAACCAACTTCAGAGAAAACATAAATTAGAAAAGTTAGAGTTTAAAACAGAGGTGTCAAACTGACCCGTAAAAGCGCCGAGAGGCTGCAGGTTTTCAATCCTACCGAGCAGAAGCTCACCTGAAACCACTGATTTAATCATCTGATCTAGGCCTGCACAACTGATTAGCTGTATCAGGTTTGCTTCTGCACTGCTGGAGTGAAAACCTGCAGCATCTTGGCCCTTTTACGGGTCAGTTTGACATCCCTGTTTTAAAAGGTTAATCATCTAGGTCAATTATGAGCACTTCTCTATGTGCTGTTACGTAAACCGCACTTCTCAATGTGCTGTTATGTACAAAACACTTCTCTGTGTGCTGTTATGTACACAACACTTCTCTATGAGCTGTTATGTACACAACACTTCTCTATGACCTGTTAAGTAAACAACACTTCTCTATGTGCTGTAATGAATGCAGCACTTCTGTATGTGCTGTTATGTACACAGCTCTTCTTTATGTGCTGTTATGTACACAGCACTTCTGTATGTGCTGTTATGTACACAGCACTTCTGTATGTGCTGTTATGTACACAGCTCTTCTGTATGTGCTGTTATGTACACAGCACTTCTATATGTGCTGTTATGTACACAGCACTTCTTTATGTGCTGTTATGTACACAGCTCTTCTCTATGTGCTGTAATGAATGCAGCACTTCTGTATGTGCTGTTATGTACACAGCTCTTCTTTATGTGCTGTTATGTACACAGCACTTCTGTATGTGCTGTTATGTACACAGCACTTCTGTATGTGCTGTTATGTACACAGCACTTCTGTATGTGCTGTATGTACACAGCTTCTGTTATGTGCTGTTATGTACACAGCTCTTCTTTATGTGCTGTTATGTACACAGCACTTCTTTATGTGCTGTTATGTACACAGCTCTTCTGTCTGTTATGTACACAGCTGCTGTTATGTGTACACAGCTCTTCTGTATGTGCTGTTATGTACACAGCACTTCTGTATTCTGTTATACACAGCTCTTCTGTATGTGCTGTTATGTACACAGCACTTCTGTATGTGCTGTTATGTACACAGCACTTCTGTATGTGCTGTTATGTACACAGCACTTCTGTATGTGCTGTTATGTACACAGCACTTCTGTATGTGCTGTTATGTACACAGCTCTTCTTTATGTGCTGTTATGTACACAGCACTTCTCTATGTGCTGTTATGTACACAGCACTTCTGTATGTGCTGTTATGTACACAGCACTTCTGTATGTGCTGTTATGTACACAGCACTTCTTTATGTGCTGTTATGTACACAGCTCTTCTGTATGTGCTGTTATGTACACAGCTCTTCTGTATGTGCTGTTATGTACACAGCTCTTCTGTATGTGCTGTTATGTACACAGCACTTCTGTATGTGCTGTTATGTACACAGCACTTCTTTATGTGCTGTTATGTACACAGCACTTCTCTATGTGCTGTTATGTACACAGCTCTTCTGTATGTGCTGTTATGTACACAGCACTTCTTTATGTGCTGTTATGTACACAGCACTTCTTTATGTGCTGTTATGTACACAGCACTTCTCTATGTGCTGTTATGTACACAGCACTTCTTTATGTGCTGTTATGTACACAGCACTTCTGTATGTGCTGTTATGTACACAGCACTTCTCTATGTGCTGTTATGTACACAGCACTTCTTCTGTATGTGCTGTTATGTACACAGCACTTCTTTATGTGCTGTTATGTACACAGCACTTCTGTTTTGTACACAGCACTGTGCTGTTATGTACACAGCACTTCTTTATGTGCTGTTATGTACACAGCACTTCTTATGTGCTGTTATGTACACAGCTGTTATGTACACAGCTCTTCTGTATGTGCTGTTATGTACACAGCACTTCTTTATGTGCTGTTATGTACACAGCACTTCTTGTATGTTATGTACACAGCTCTTCTGTATGTGCTGTTATGTACACAGCACTTCTCTATGTGCTGTTATGTACACAGCACTTCTGTATGTGCTGTTATGTACACAGCACTTCTGTATGTGCTGTTATGTACACAGCTCTTTATGTGCTGTTATGTACACAGCACTTCTGTATGTGCTGTTATGTACACAGCACTTCTGTATGTGTGCTGTTATGTACACAGCACTTTTGTATGTGCTGTTATGTACACAGCACTTCTTCTGTTATGTACACAGCTGTTATGTGCTGTTATGTACACAGCACTTCTGTATGTGTTATGTACACAGCATGTATGTGCTGTTATGTACACAGCACTTTTTCTGTGCTGTTATGTACACAGCACTTCTTATGTATGTACACAGCACTTCTGTATGTGCTGTTATGTACACAGCACTTCTCTATGTGCTGTTATGTACACAGCACTTCTGTATGTGCTGTTATGTACACAGCACTTCTGTATGTGCTGTTATGTACACAGCACTTCTATGTGCTGTTATGTACACAGCACTTCTATGTGTTATGTACACAGCACTTCTGTATGTGCTGTTATGTACACAGCACTTCTGTATGTGCTGTTATGTACACAGCACTTCTGTATGTGCTGTTATGTACACAGCACTTCTCTATGTGCTGTTATGTACACAGCACTTCTGTATGTGCTGTTATGTACACAGCACTTCTGTATGTGCTGTTATGTACACAGCACTTCTGTATGTGCTGTTATGTACACAGCACTTCTCTATGTGCTGTTATGTACACAGCACTTCTGTATGTGCTGTTATGTACACAGCACTTCTGTATGTGCTGTTATGTACACAGCACTTCTGTATGTGCTGTTATGTACACAGCACTTCTGTATGTGCTGTTATGTACACAGCACTTCTGTATGTGCTGTTATGAACGCAGCACTTCTCTATGTGCTGTTATGTACACAGCACTTCTGTATGTGCTGTTATGTACACAGCTCTTCTGTATGTGCTGTTATGTACACAGCACTTCTGTATGTGCTGTTATGTACACAGCACTTCTGTATGTGCTGTTATGTACACAGCACTTCTTTATGTGCTGTTATGTACACAGCACTTCTCTATGTGCTGTTATGTACACAGCACTTCTGTATGTGCTGTTATGTACACAGCACTTCTGTATGTGCTGTTATGTACACAGCACTTCTGTATGTGCTGTTATGTACACAGCACTTCTCTATGTGCTGTTATGTACACAGCTCTCTTTATCTGTTATGTACACTGTTCTGTATGTGCTGTTATTCTCTTATGTGCTGTTATGTACACAGCACTTCTGTATGTGCTGTTATGTACACAGCACTTCTGTATGTGCTGTTATGTACACAGCTCTTCTGTATGTGCTGTTATGAACGCAGCACTTCTCTATGCGCTGTTATGTACACAGCACTTTGTATGTACTGTTATGTACACAGCATTCTGTATGTTTATGTACACAGCTCTTCTGTATGTGCTGTTATGTACACAGCACTTCTCTATGTGCTGTTATGTACACAGCACTTCTGTATGTGCTGTTATGTACACAGCACTTCTGTATGTGCTGTTATGTACGCAGCACTTCTCTATGTGCTGTTATGTACACAGCACTTCTGTATGTGCTGTTATGTACACAGCTTCTGTTATGTGCTGTTATGTACACAGCACTTCTGTTATGTACACAGCACACTTCTTTATGCTGTTATGTACACAGCACTTCTGTATGTTATGTTACAGCAGCACTTCTGTATGTGCTGTTATGTACACTTCTGTATGTGCTGTTATGTACACAGCACTTCTCTATGTGCTGTTATGTACACAGCACTTCTGTTATGTGCTTCTTATGTACACAGCACTTCTTTATGTGCTGTAATGTACACAGCACTTCTGTATGTGCTGTTATGTACACAGCAGTATGTGTTTCTTTATGCTGTTATGTGCACAGCACTTCTGTATATGTATGTGCTGTTATGTACACAGCACTTCTGTATGTGTTATGTACACAGCACTTCTGTATGTGCTGTTATGTACACAGCTCTTCTTTATGTGCTGTTATGTACACTTCTGTATGTGCTGTTATGAACGCAGCACTTCTGTATGTGCTGTTATGTACACAGCACTTCTGTATGTGCTGTTATGTACACAGCACTTCTGTATGTGCTGTTATGTACACAGCACTTCTTCTTTATGTGCTTGCTTTATGTACACAGCACTTCTGTATGTGCTGTTATGTACACAGCACTTCTCTATCTGTATGTACACAGCTTCTTATGCTGTTATGTACACAGCACTTCTTTATGTGCTGTTATGTACACAGCACTTCTGTATGTGCTGTTATGTACACAGCACTTCTGTATGTGCTTTATGAACTGTTATGTACATGTACACAGCTCTTTTGTATGTGCTGTTATGTACACAGCACTTCTGTATGTGCTGTTATGTACACAGCACTTCTGTATGTGCTGTTATGTACACAGCACTTCTGTATGTGCTGTTATGTACACAGCACTTCTATGTGCTGTTATGTACACAGCTCTTCTGTATGTATGTGCTGTTATGTACACAGCACTTCTGTATGTGCTGTTATGTACACAGCACTTCTGTTATGTACATTCTGTGCTGTTATGTACACAGCACTTCTGTATGTGCTGTTATGTACACAGCACTTCTGTATGTGCTGTTATGTACACAGCTCTTCTGTATGTGCTGTTATGTACTGTTATGTTATGTACACAGCACTTCTGTATGTGCTGTTATGTACACAGCACTTCTGTATGTGCTGTTATGTACACAGCACTTCTGTATGTGCTGTCTATGTATTTACAGCTCTTCTGTGTTATGTACTGTTATGTACACAGCTCTTCTGTATGTGCTGTTATGTACACAGCTCTTCTGTATGTGCTGTTATGTACACAGCACTTCTGTATGTGCTGTTATGTACACAGCAGCTCTTCTTCTATGTGCTGTTATGTACACAGCTCTTCTGTATGTGCTGTTATGTACACAGCTCTTCTTTATGTGCTGTTATGTACACAGCACTTCTGTATGCTGTTATGTACACAGCACTTCTGTATATGCTGTTATGTACACAGCTCTTCTTGCTGTTATGTGCTGTTATGACACAGCACTTCTGTATGTGCTGTTATGTACACAGCTCTTCTGTATGTGCTGTTATGTACACAGCTCTTCTGTATGTGCTGTTATGTACACAGCTCTTCTGTATGTGCTGTTATGTACACAGCTCTTCTGTATGTGCTGTTATGTACACAGCACTTCTGTATGTGCTGTTATGTACACAGCTCTTCTGTATGTGCTGTTATTATGTGCTGTTATGTACACAGCACATGTACTTTTTATGTCTTTATGTGCTGTTATGTACACAGCTCTTCTGTATGTGCTGTTATGTACACAGCACTTCTCTATGTGTGCACAGCTCTTCTGTATGTGCTGTTATGTACACAGCACTTCTCTATGTGCTGTTATGTACACAGCTTCTTTATGTGCTGTTATGTACACAGCTCTTCTGTATGTGCTGTTATGTACACAGCACTTCTCTATGTTCTTATGTACACAGCTCTTCTGTATGTGCTGTTATGTACACAGCTCTTCTCTATGTGCTGTTATGTACACAGCACTTCTCTATGTGCTGTTATGTACACAGCTCTTCTGTATGTGCTGTTATGTACACAGCTCTTCTCTATGTGCTGTTATGTACACAGCTCTTCTGTATGTGCTGTTATGTACACAGCTCTTCTGTTATGTACACAGCACTTCTTTATTGCTGTTATGTACACAGCTCTTCTTGTTATGTGCACAGTTATGTGCTGTTACACAGCACTTCTGTATGTGCTGTTATGTACACAGCACTTCTGTATGTGCTGTTATGTACACAGCTCTTCTGTATGTGCTTCTTATGTACATGTACAGCACTTCTGTATGTGCTGTTATGTACACAGCTCTTCTTTATGTGCTGTTATGTACACAGCACTTCTGTATGTGCTGTTATGTACACAGCTCTTCTTTATGTGCTGTTATGTACACAGCTCTTCTGTATGTCTTCTCTATGCTGTTATGTACACAGCTCTTCTGTATGTGCTGTTATGTACACAGCTCTTCTGTATGTGCTGTTATGTACACAGCTTCTGTATGTGCTGTTATGTACACAGCACTTCTGTGTGCTGTTATGTGTTATGTACACAGCTCTTCTTTATGTGCTGTTATGTACACAGCTCTTCTGTATGTGCTGTTATGTACACAGCTCTTCTGTATGTGCTGTTATGTATGTGCTGTTATGTACACAGCACTTCTGTATGTGCTGTTATGTACACAGCTCTTCTGTATGTGCTGTTATGTACACAGCTCTTCTTTATGTGCTGTTATGTACACAGCTCTTCTGTATGTGCTGTTATGTACACAGCTCTTCTGTATGTGCTGTTATGTACACAGCTCTTCTGTATGTGCTGTTATGTACACAGCTCTTCTTTATGTGCTGTTATGTACACAGCACTTCTCTATGTGCTGTTATGTACACAGCTCTTCTCTATGTGCTGTTATGTACACAGCTCTTCTCTATGTGCTGTTATGTACACAGCTCTTTCTGTGTATGTGCTTCTGTATGTTATTATACACAGCTCTTCTGTATGTGCTGTTATGTACACAGCTCTTCTGTATGTGCTGTTATGTACACAGCTCTTCTTTATGTGCTGTTATGTACACAGCTCTTCTGTATGTGCTGTTATGTACACAGCTCTTCTGTATGTGCTGTTATGTACACAGCTCTTCTGTATGTGCTGTTATGTACACAGCTCTTCTGTATGTGCTGTTATGTACACAGCTCTTCTGTATGTGCTGTTATGTACACAGCTCTTCTGTATGTGCTGTTATGTACACAGCTCTTCTGTATGTGCTGTTATGTACACAGCTCTTCTGTATGTGCTGTTATGTACACAGCTGTTCTGTATGTGCTGTTATGTACACAGCTCTTCTGTATGTGCTGTTATGTACACAGCTCTTCTGTATGTGCTGTTATGTACACAGCTGTTCTGTATGTGTGCTGTTATGTACACAGCACTTCTGTATGTGCTGTTATGTACACAGCACTTCTGTATGTGCTGTTATGTACACAGCACTTCTGTATGTGCTGTTATGTACACAGCTCTTCTGTATGTGCTGTTATGTACACAGCTCTTCTTTATGTGCTGTTATGTACACAGCTCTTCTGTATGTGCTGTTATGTACACAGCACTTCTGTATGTGCTGTTATGTACACAGCTCTTCTGTATGTGCTGTTATGTACACAGCTTCTCTATGTGCTGTTATGTACACAGCACTTCTGTATGTGCTGTTATGTACACAGCACTTCTGTATGTGCTGTTATGTACACAGCTCTTCTCTATGTGCTGTTATGTACACAGCTCTTCTGTATGTGCTGTTATGTACACAGCTCTTCTGTATTATGTTATGTACACAGTTATGTACACAGCACTTCTCTATGTGCTGTTATGTACACAGCTCTTCTGTATGTGCTGTTATGTACACAGCTTCTTCTGTATGTTATGTACACAGCTTCTTATGTGCTGTTATGTACACAGCTTTTCTGTATGTACACAGCTGCTGTTATGTACACAGCACTTCTGTATGTGCTGTGTACACAGCACTTCTGTATGTGCTGTTATGTACACAGCTCTTCTTTATGTGCTGTTATGTACACACAGCACTTCTGTATGTGCTGTTATGTACACATGCACAGCACTTCTGTATGTGCTGTTATGTACACAGCACTTCTGTATGTGCTGTTATGTACACAGCTCTTCTTTATGTGCTGTTATGTACACAGCACTTCTGTATGTGCTGTTATGTACACAGCTCTTCTGTATGTGCTGTTATGTACACAGCACTTCTGTATGTGCTGTTATGTACACAGCTCTTCTGTATGTGCTGTTATGTACACAGCACTTCTGTATGTGCTGTTATATACACAGCTCTTCTGTTATGTGCTTCTGTATGTGTTACAGCAGCTTCTGTATGTGCTGTTATGTACACAGCTCTTCTGTATGTGCTGTTATGTACACAGCACTTCTGTATGTGCTGTTATGTACACAGCACTTCTGTATGTGCTGTTATGTACACAGCACTTCTGTATGTGCTGTTATGTACACAGCTCTTCTGTATGTGCTGTTATGTACACAGCTCTTCTGTATGTGCTGTTATGTACACAGCACTTCTGTATGTGCTGTTATGTACACAGCACTTCTGTATGTGCTGTTATGTACACAGCACTTCTGTATGTGCTGTTATGTACACAGCACTTCTGTATGTGCTGTTATGTACACAGCACTTCTGTATGTGCTGTTATGTACACAGCTCTTTTATCTGTGCTGTTATGGACACAGCACTTCTGTATGTGCTGTTATGTACACAGCTCTTCTTTATGTGCTGTTATTTACACAGCTCTTCTTTATGTGCTGTTATGTACACAGCTCTTCTTTATGTTCTGTACGCAGCACTTCTCAGTCCTGCTGCATCTTTTAGACTCTTGGGCTGTCGGAGCCTCGTTGTCCTCCCCCAATACTGACGCTTTTCCTTTTGAGCGCTTCGGCTACCAGCACCAGGGGGATTTGGCACAGAAGCTGGGGGAATTCCTCAGGCCTTTGCTGCCCCCTGCTGGTATGGAAGCGAAACTGCCTTCTTCTCCATGCTCTTTCTGGGTTCTCTGTGGGGGAAAATACTGATTTTACGCCGGTAAATAACCATGTGATCATTTCCTATCCAGGGACCTCCACTCAGGTCGAAGGAAATCCAGTTTAGCCCATTGTTTGGTAAAAATGTTTTGTCTAATTAAAGGTCCCACATCCATGTGTTTTCAGGGCAGACAACATCTGGCCTGTGACGTCCTCCACTTGATGGCCCTCAGGGACCCACAGACCTCAGCTGAGGCACCAGGCTGTGGGCGGTTCACGGCCTCTGATTATGTCTGAGGTTCTTCTAAAGTTCTGAAGATGCCTCAGCCTGTGAGCCGTGTAATGAATTAGCCCTGAGTTCTTTTTTCTTTTTTATTTTGTTTTATTTATTTTTCTAATGTAACCAGGGAAATTGCCTTGAAAGGATGCCCTGGGAGACGGGCCAAATATAACAGTTGGAAGTGATGAGGGCCAGAGAGAAACAGAGGTAAAGCCCTTGGAGCAGTTTTTTCGGGGTTAAGGCCCTTGCTCAAGGTCCAAACGTCACAGTTCTTCCCAACTTCATCTCTCCAGATCACGTCAGAATCCCAAACCGCACTGGGAACTTGAAGCAGGAAATCTTCAGTTATCACTCCAGCAACAGTCCTCTCATGGAGGAAAACTCTTTGGTGGTGTTAATTCTGATCTGACTGAGTATAAGGGGCCATTGTAGAAGTACATTAACTCCTTATTTTGAATCAAATTAAACTTTCACAGTGAAATGTTCAGGGTTAAATCAACTCTGACATTTGACCCCATTACGCCAAGAATGGGCTTAAATTAACCCAGTAAAAATTAATTTGACTCTGGAAGAGTTGATTTACATTGTACTTTTAAACCTCTTACTGTTCAGGTCTGTGGAGTCATTCATATCTAGATCTATTGTTAATCCTAAATCTGAGTCATCATTTCTTACAGGGTTCAGATTTAACCGTTGGTCTTGGTGGTTTGAAAGGAGAAATTCTGGATGGTCTCATTTAAAGTGTGATCAATTAAATCTCCTGTCTGGCCTGTGCTGTAACGTCCCTGTGCTGTATTTGCTACTTGGCATGCTGAGGATCTGTTTGATTTTACATTGTTTGCTATAATCCTCTACTGTAACATGGAAAAATTTGATGTTATTTTTTTCTGTGTTGTCATGCTGTGTGCATATGGAATTTTCCTGTTTAATTCATTCTTAAGTTCTTCATAAACTCATGATGAGGACAAAGATCTCCACTATCTCCATCCTGGCACTAGAGGGCAGTGTGGGTCGATAAACCCAGTTTCAGGGATTCGAGTGCGCGGCGCTGCCCTCTCTGCTCATGCTCAGGAGGACGTGAGATAAACACCAGGGAGTGAGAAGAAATGCAGTGGTGTCAGAAATGTCTGCATCTCTTTTTACCCGCTGCTGCACATGTTTATTTCCCGTTAATCAAGTCCTTCCAGTCTGTCCCTCTGCATGAGCCAGAGACGCTCTGAGATTCGCCATCATTTCTGTGTTTACTATCTGACGTGAGATAAGAAACAGGAATTAGGAGTCTCACAATGATATCATGACCGAACAAACCAAGAGTGTTTTCTCTTTAATCTCCTATTTTCTTCCTTCCCATAACTCTGGGGTACATATACAGTGAGCACCATAATTCATTGGACAGTAACACACATTTTATTCTGGTTCAGTGCCCTAACACTCGAAGTTTGAAAGGACTCAGCGACAGTGAGGTTGAAGTGCAGATGGGATTTAACATTTAGAAATGACAGCACCTTTTGTACATAGTACTCCTTATTTTCCGGTGCAAATAAAATTTCGTACAGTTTAACAAAATGTGGAATTTGTAGAATTATATAATTGTTTTTAATATTGTGTTGCATAACCTTTGCATTCAGTGAGAGCTCATTTAAAGTCTGTGGCACAGACATCAGCAGACGCTGGTTATCTCCCTGCTGATGCTCTGCCAGGCCTGTACTGCAGCATCTTCACTTCCTGCTTGTTTCAGGGACTTTTCCCCTTCAGGCTCCTCTTCAGTAATGTAAAATGCATGATCAACTGGATTCCGATGATTGATGCAGCTAACAGAACCAAAATAACAAAAAAATCTGTCACTGTCCAATGAATTACGGTGCATGTTGTATTTTATTTACTTGTCTATTATTCATTCTACCATTCATTCCAGCGAATTCTGCATTTTGATTGGTTAACACCAGGTATCTATTCACCGGTAAACTACCTCGCACTGGGTCAAGACCTCGTCATGATTACGCTGACATAATAAGGCTACAGTTTGCATACAGTCTTACCCGCTAGCAAGCTAGTTGGCTACCTAGCTAGCAATAGTATAGCTAGTGCGCCAATGTATTTAGCTACATAGCCAACTGGCTAGCGAGCTAAAAAGGCTGCAGTTCGCTACACTGTCATACTGGTTAGCGAGCTAGTTGGCTTCCTAGCTAGCAAGCCAAAGTGATATCGAACTGTGTGTCATAGCTAGCACGCCAATATTTTCATAGGGGTGTTGACAAGAGTCATGGTGGAATGGAGATAAACCTCCCGTTTTTTTTGAGCACTCGGTATTTATCGTAGGCTAGATACCTGGAAATTTCATTTGAAACCGAGCGCTTGTGCTTGCTACGAGAAATACCTCATGTTCAAAAAAAACTGTAGGTTTATCTCCTAATTGTTGGCAACAGGATTTAAGTTAGCATTGTTATGACCTGATGTAATTTTAATATTATCACCTGTCGTTTATCAGGAAATGCAAATCCTTTAGTGTGAGCGAAGCAGAACTTGGACTACTGGCAAACTGGTGAAACATTTATCAAACTAGGGCATCCTGCACTCTGTACTCTGTAAAGAAATACTCCATATGTATTGAGATTACATGAGGCATTCCTCTGTGTCTGATTACAGTCACCTTCGACCTCGTGTTGCCATTGGATACTTGCCCGTTAAAAAAAGAATCATCATTAGACATGTCAGAGACCTACCTACACATCAAAACCCATCATATATTTCAGAGGCCCCGCCCACAGGCCAAGGTCCCTGCCTACACATCTGAGAGCCCGCCTCCTGTCAGAAACTCCGCCCACCAGCCAGTTTGAGTTTTGAAACGTACCAGTGCTGTCTGCCGCCTGTTACCTTTCTGTCGAGTGAAGTGCTTGTTTTGGGCTCTTTGTCTATAAATATTTACCCCAAACTCCGGCATAGCTCCCTCCCAATGTGGTTTTAACGGGATGGGAGTGAAACAGCTGGAGTCTTGCAGCCGGACATACCAAGCCGGCATCCTTTAATTCTTTAACTCTGTAAATTTAGTCTAAAAAACATACATTTTCAATTGCCTGAAACTTCTTAACCACAACATTACAGTTGTGAGCGAAGGGGACTTTGATTGTCTATCAAAAACTGATGAAGGGTTTACTGCATTGTCTAAAAATAAAACTGGCTTCTGAAATATCAGAGTACTGCAAAAGTCCAGTTTAAGCAGGATCTCACTGTGCTGTGATTTGTACTGCTGACGGTCAGGTGATATTTGTGCCCCGAGGTGCTGAAATCTGAATCAGTGATTAAACAGGGATCCAAACCTATATGAATCTTCAGCTAAATGCATTATAATATTTTGTTTCCTTCTTTTGCTTTTTCTGTTTCTGCTGTTGCACAAACTACATTCACAAAAAAAGAGTTTTATGTCCTCATTTGAAAGGAAGTAATAGTCACTCAGGAATTTTATTTCTTTATTTGAAGAGAAAGTTTCATGAACACTGGCCTGTTTCAGCCTGTTCTGAAGCACGAACCAGAAGAAATGTGGAGAAACACTGTGTGTTGGGTTTAGTGCCTCGTGCACCTCCTGAGTTTTGCCCCAGTCTGGGTGCAGGACCCCTGTATCTGCCCCCCAGAGCATTCCCCGGGGGGAGGGGGACGGTTCTGGGGGGGTAGCGTGTTGTTCTCTCAGCTGATTTGATCCCTCACTGGCTCTATTTATGGCTGGCCTGTTGGCGTGAAAACGCTGGGGTTCAGGCCATACATGGTGTGCGCTGTGGGAGGGAGTGTTTCGAAGGCCTGGCGTCTCCACACGAGCGCTGCACCGGTGGCGAGTCCCTGCTCTCACACACCCTGACGGAGGGGAGATTGGACACATTAGGGTGGCAGGCTCCCCTATACTTACTGGACCCCAAACGCCGCCTTCGTCTTCGAGACACACAGACGCACAAGGCTTTCAGTGTGGATTTACGAACCTCTTGAGGAAACGGTCTGATTGCGACTCTGTCAGTACCCTGATCACTGTGCGTCGCTCGCTCTGGTTTATTTTACTCGTATGTTGCACGTTGGAAAGCACCGTGCTATATTTGTCCGCTCCTGAATCATCCTGATCGGGGGTCTGGCTGTTTGGCATTGCTGAGGGGGTGAGGGTGGTGGTGTCAGGTCACTGGTGTTCTCACTGAACCCGCACCCCAGCCCACCCCATCCTGAGAAGGGCAGGACACTCGCCCCAAATTCATAAATTTTCTGTGCTCACCATCCCCCACCCCACCGCAACACCCATCAGAGAGGAGCACCATAGAGTAAGTACTGCTACCGTCCCGCTCGGCTAACGATGATCGCAGCTAATGCTACCGTCCTGCTCAGCTAACAATGATCGCTGCTAATGCTACCGGCCCGCTCAGCTAACAATGATCGCTGCTAATGTTACAGTCCCACTTGGCTAACGATGATCGCTGCTAATGCTATTGTCCCACTCGGCTAACGATGATCACTGCTAATGCTATCGTCCCGCTCAGCTGACGATGATCGCTGCTAATGCTACCGTCCCGCTCAGCTGACAATGATCGCTGCTAATGTTACTGTCCTGCTCGGCTAACGATGATCGCTGCTAATGCTACTGTCCCGCTCGGCTAATGATGATCGCTGCTAATGCTACTGTCCCACTCAGCTAATGATGATTGCTGCTAATGCTATTGTCCAGCTGAGCTAACAATGATCACTGCTAATGCTAGCGTCCCAATCGGCTAACGATGATCACCACTAATGCTATTGTCCTGCTTGGATAATGATGATAGCTGCTTATGCTACCGTCCAGCTCAGCGAACAATGATCGCAGCTACATCTACCGTCCCGCTCAGCTAATGATGATAGCAGCTAATGCTACTGTCCCTCTCAGCTAAGAATGATCGCTGCTAATGCTACCATCCCCCTGGGCTAATGATGATGGTTGCTAATGCTATCATCCTGCTTAGCGAATGATGATCGCGCTAATGCTACCGTCCCCTCGGCTTATAATGATCGCTGCTAATGCTATCATCCTGCTTAGTTAATGATGATTGTTGCTAATACTACCGTCCCACTCGACTGATGACGATCACTGTTGATGCTACTCTTCGGTTCAGCTGATGATGATCGCTGCTAATGCTACCATCCTGTTTGGCTAATGATGATCGCTGCTAATGCTACCATCCTGTTTGGCTAATGATGATCGCTGCTAATGCTACCATCCTGTTTGGCTATTGATGATCGCTGCTAATGCTACCGTGCTGCTTAGCTAGTGATGATCGCTGCTAATGCTACCATCCTATTTGGCTAGTGATGATCGCTGCTAATGCTACCGTCCTGCTTGAGTAATGATGATCACTTCAGTGTGCCTCAGGCTGTGTTTTGGCTTCTCCCCTCAGTCTGGCCACAGGTGGGTCACACACAGTGCTAACTGTGGGCTAAAAGTTTAATATTTAGCGAATGATTCACTCACATTTCGCGCATTCAAAGATTTATGACTTTTACCAAGTTTCTGGCAGCTGAGTTTGGTTTCGTGCAAGTTTTTAAAAATAAAGTTCCCTTCTACTTTGTAAAGTGAGTCTCATATATGATATGTACCATCTAAGGCAGCTTGGGCTGGAGTCTGTGTGTGTGTTTGTCATCGAGGCCAAATGTAGTCCTTCAGACACCTCCTATAGCAGGAGGTACCACAGAAGCAGTTTAAGGTACTTTGCATGGTGTTTATGTCTGACTGTTGACAAATATATCCACCGTGATAGCTTCACAACTGTGCAAATCACAGTCACCTAACTTCACTCGCTCGCAGCTGTGATCAAAATGAAGGCGGAGTGTGAAGATGGGTAAGTTTTGAGCCGGTGCAGCGGAAATAGGGGGGTAGGAGTGATCCTATCGCAAGATGGTCCAGTCTTCTGAGCAGTAGTTCCCTTGGTCCTGGGTGATCCTTTGTATTCTGGCTTTAATTCCAACCTCAGTGCCAAAACATTAATTTTTACAAGCTCTTTGTTTTTCTTGAGTAGGTACTTTTTATGTTTAAAGAGATTTCTCATCTCCTCATTCAACATAATGCCAGAAATAGCTTTCCAATACCACAAAGAATATATGCAGTTACCAAGTTTCATACTGTGCTTATTGTATGACATGCCAAATATTTGCATAATATGAGGTTATGTATAATAAATAAAAGACTGAAGTTCACAGGCTCATAACTTGGTTGTCATTAGCAATTGTTCTTCCTTAAATGTGCAGTTTTGTCTTGTTATTGTTGACTTAGTCTCTGAGTAGACTCTATTATCCTGACGGATGGCCAGTGTTAGTGTCCAGGTATCCGAGCTGTCACCAGTTAGCGACCCTTTAATTTGTCTTTAATTTGATCAGAGATAATTTACCTCCCTTTATGAAAATACATGTTTACAATATAGTTGATATACATTACATATCCACAGAAGTGTTCCTCTTCCACACATTCCATATTTGGCTGTTTCTGATGTAATGCAGTGGAGAGTTTCAGGAAACGCTCATGAAGAGCACCCATTTGAAAATAATTTGATTTCCATTGTGTTTGGAACATAAACCTGTGTACAGAGGGGGTATTCAGTTCAGGAAACACTTTTTAAGAGGGCCTGGTTGTGCCATATTTGGTGCTCTGTGCTGTTGGTGGCATAAAGTATTTTAACTCCTCTGTACTCGTACTCTAGAAACATACAAACATGCGGGGACAATGGGATTTGTAGTTTATAATTTTATATATGATATATTTCAAACATGACTCTGACAGAATGCTTTATTCAATACAAAGTGAAGTGAATACGCTGATGTGCACAGTTGAGTGAATAATTTTTCACTGCAGAAAAACATCACAGCAGTGGCTGTTAAGACTGGAGTTAAATATGTTTAACGGGCTGAGATCTGTCCAACAGAAGAGCGAGAGTCTGACAGTTCAGCTGTTGGCTGTACATATTCTCCTCATCTCTCTCTCTCACTCGCGCGAGTCCTTAGAGCACAAAGACCATGTCTGAAACGGCTCACTTGCATATTCTGTCTGTAGTAAATTGATACTGGATGAGAAAGATGTTAAGTATATACTAAGTACTTAAAATACTCTGATGATATATCGATCAAGTTAAAGTCCCAGTGGTTGGACAAACTCATATTTGAAAGAATGTGGAGCTCGAAGTGGAGCCAACTCAGAAATGCTTTTCAATTGGTTGCCTTACTTTTTTTGAGTCAACTTCATATGTTACACAGTTACTTTTATATGTTTTTACAGTGCACATACACTTCCTGTTTTGCACTTGCGTGCAATGTGAGTTCTCGTGAGGGCGTGTTTATTTTTAACCTCTCACCATAAGCCTCACGCTAAGCTGCCTGTGATTGGCTTATCTGAGCTTTATCTGATCAGGGGCATTCTGGGAACAGGTTCAGAGGTCAGAGTGTTTCTCTGTGTGTATGTACAAGACTCAGCATTCCTTCCGCATTACCTGGGCTGTTACCTGGGAAACGAGCAGCTTAACCACGTCCGAGGGTCTCTCACCTGAGAAACGATGAGTTGTGGTCACCTGACCTTCTCTCCCAATCATCCTGTCTAAGGCTGCATCACTGGCTTGTTTACTGGTCTTTGACCAGCCGATTGTTTAAACTGCATCATCTGTCATCTGTCTTCCGTACAGGATTTGACCTGAAA
Source organism: Gymnothorax javanicus (assembly GCA_029692085.1). Lineage (NCBI taxonomy): Eukaryota > Metazoa > Chordata > Actinopteri > Anguilliformes > Muraenidae > Gymnothorax > Gymnothorax javanicus. Next base: position 3,807,756 of record CM056197.1, read on the forward strand.
CCTCTAGCAGTCACAAATTTTGATCAAATTTAACAAAACTTGGCGTAAAACATCTTTAGCTCATATTATAGGACTGCATTTCAGCCATGCACCTCCAGAAGTGGGTGTGGCAGGGCAGTCACATTGAAAGACTGAAGTTGTCCATTTTTTACTTTTGCAATACAGATAGAGCTGAAACTTGGAGTGAAAGCGGTGCACAACATGTACTAACATATCAATGATGGGATTTGACTATTTCTGAAAAATGGCAGTTTTGTCATCTTTCACATTCCTTCATCCTTAAACACTTGTTTGAACGACCCGTACCCTCTTACAGCCGCAAGTACATCCATCCATCCGTTATCTATACCCGCTTCTTCCTCACGAGGGTCGCGGCAGAGCTGGAGCCTGTCCCAGCTGACTCTGGGCGAAAGGCAGAGACCCACCCTGGACAGCTCACCAATCCATCGCAGGGCGCACACACCATTCACACGCTATTACTACTACTACTAATACTGATAATAATAATAATAATAATAACAACAACATAGACCAGGAATGTGTCTGTAGATCCTGTGTGCTCACACACTCATACCTGCGGGCAGTTTAGCATCTCCAGTTAGCCTGATGTACATGTGTTTGGACTGTGGGAGGAAACCCACGGGAACACGGGGTCGCTTGCTGTGTCGCTCTCGCGACAGTATTGATTAAAAAGTATTGATTAAGGGCTGCCGGATAGCTCACTCGGTAAAGCATCGCGTTGCGAAGCAGAAGTGACTATCACGTCGCGGGTTCGATCCCCGCTTCGTACCAGCCGGCAGTGGTCTGCAGCTTCTTCAGAGTAGTGCACAATTGGCTATTGCGCTACAGGGTTGCAAATTGGGAAGGGACTGCCGGGAAGGGACAATAATAGTTGCCTTGTTCGTTGCTCAAGCGCCTCCTGTTGGCCAGACGGGCGCTCGTCAGGAAGATTGTAAGCCTGTTCCGGGTATCCTCCGCCCTCATTCTGAACTTGCGAAGATTCAACCAATGAGTGTATAAGAAGCAGTGGCTGACAGGCGCGTGCTTCGGAGGAGAGCCGTGAACTGTCTTCGCTCTCCTGAGTTGGCAGCAAGGGGTCGCATACGAGCAAGCCTTGGACATAGTTCACCAATTGGGCATTCCAGATTCAGGTGGGATTGGAGATGCCAAATTTATTTAAAAAAAAAGTATTGATTAAATAATTTTCAAAAATTATAAACTATAGATCAAATTTCATGTAAATTTCCATGCATTATCTTTAGGACATAACTAGTTTGGTGTTACATTTCAGCCTGGTACCTCACTCACTCATGGGTTTGGCAGGGTGGCAGACCAGACGAGTTTCAGGTTCACTGGAAACTCTAGTTTTCTGATCGTTTGATTCCACTTTCCTAACATCAGTATTAAATCCTTGTTGCGTTGCATTGTGGGATTGAAACCTATGTCAGGGATATTCAAATCTGGCCCTGCCTTTTCCTCCCAGATCTTTACCTGAGCAAACAGGGCCCCTGATTGGCTGGGCTGGCTTCACACCTGACTCACAGGTGTAAGGGGAGTGCCCTGGAGTTACAGGCACCTTCATATGGATTCTGTGGCTTATTCTGCGTTAATGTTCGCCTGTCTGTACCGCTAATGCTCACTTCTACTAAAACTGTCATGTATTAAGTGCTGTGTTGATCTGAGGCAGGAAGAAGGTCACAGGACAGGATTTGCCACTGATTTATTTATGTTTCTCTTGAGCCAAAATGGAGGATAAACATTTGTCCTTGGTGCACTTTCTGATGGAGAAGGTTTGAGCCAAGATGAAAGATACACCTTTGCCATTAGTGTTCTTTCTGCTGGGGAAGGGCTGAGCCAAGATGAAGTACCTTGTGCATTTGTGTACTTTCTGATTGGAAAAGGTTACTCTCCTTGGGTCTTTCTGTCAAATGCTTCCTTGAAGCCTGTTGGAAGGATCTAGACTAACTCTTCACAATCTGACCAGCTGTCAAATTATGAAGGCTGCACGTGCTTTCCATGCCTATATATATATATATATATCCCACCCAATGTAAACCTTAAAATCAGTCTTCTTCATGTGCCGCTGCGTATGTAATGCAGGGTTGAATACCAGCTGCAGTTCATTTCCTCTGCTCTATGGGTTACGTTTCTGTGAAGTCAGATTCTGCACTCTGACAGTGTTCACATGATATGCTCTCAGTTTATTACAGATGATTCAACTCTGAATGTTTAACTCTGTTTGAAGTATTCCACAGAATTTAATTAGTATTTACACCAAGAGAGGTCTGGTTTTTAAGTTACAGTGAGAGGTTGCACAAAGTAATGTCCACATGCCTTATATTTATCTGTGTTTCTTACATTAGCCTGTATGTTTTATATTAGATGGTCTAAATAATGCAGCATTTCTTTTAGATGGTGGATGTTCAGTTCGCGATGCAAATTATGTTACTGTTGTGTCAGTTACTTAGATCTTCATGAGACCACAGCAGCTGTTGGGCCCCTGAACAAGGCCCTTAGCCCCACATTACTCCAGGACTGGGCCCTTGCTTGATGTTTTCAGCTGTGTATTGAACTGGGTTAAAGCTTCACTAAGAGTAAAGTATTGGGCTGCCTTTACTCTGCAGGGAGGGAGGGAGGGAGAGGGGACCGAACACTTTCCTAATAAAGTAATGAAGCTGCCTCAGCCTCTGAGAAACTGCAGGCTTTTCTGTACACACTCCCACATCCGAGAGCTCACTCCCAGCCTGCTTCCAGAAAACTCTGTTTTTAGAGCTAATGAGAGGAATTCATTTCAGTTCACCGGATAAATTCCGCTGCGCTGTCGTTTCATTTTTAAATGACTCTCCCCCCTGCCCCAAATATTCCATTATCCCTTTAAAAACAACTAATAATTTTCATGATTTAGTGGGCTGGTTGAAGTAGAACTATGAAAATGTTGATGAGCGGACTGTACGTGACACAAGGCGCTTCTGAATTCCGAATCATTCATATACTGGTGTCCAGAGGTTGTTATTAGTCAGGATTAGCATTTACCGTGTTTTCACCACCGGCTGATCAAGTCAGTAGTGTTTATCAAATCAAATCTTTTTGAGAGACATTATTTCGGTCACAAAATGGTGTCCTGAAGACTAAGCCAGAGATGATAAGGTCGGAGTTGAATATGCATGGCTTAGTAAAGCGCATATAAATGTCCGATTCCATGTGATTATTTTCTGTGTAAGGAAAAGATCAGACGGCTGTTTACGCTTCTGAGAAAAGAAATCAGATTGGAGTCGCCTTCGAATGCGCTTATAAAAGAAAGCATAACGAATGTTTTACGATCTCCGAGTCAAAGCGGTTTAAGTTTCGCGTGGCGTGCAGGGTGTTGTGTTTCCGAAGCGGCGGGGTCCGTGAGATTCTGTGACACGGAAACGGACATGAGCAGCTGATTTTCATCGCAATACTCTCTCAATGCTTCGCTGCCAGGCTTATGCACTGACGCGAACGATAAATACATAAAACCGCTGATCTTTCGCAACTGTATTTTATGCGTCATGTTTCTGTGCCGTTTTCTCAATTACTTGGCGAATAAATATGGAGAAGTTACCTGTTTACTTATTAATTTCTGTCGTGAAACACACACAAACTTTCTGGGGAGAAACAAAACCATGGGGATTGAGTTTTGAAGTCAGACAGTAAGAATATTGCCTAGTGTTACCCCGACTTATGAACCCAGTCAACTCATTTCACCAATTAGTGTCTAACCTGGATTTTCACCTCAATAATCCAAGCAAAGGTATCATAAATCTGCAAAAGAACTGGAACTCCTACCCAAATCTGTTTGATTAGGGACAAATATTTCATTTACCTTTTGAGATTGTTGTGGTTTAAATCCTGTTGATTGGTTGTAACTCCCCACTCTATGTGCTGATTGGTTAATTTTTGACACCTGGAGAGGGAACAAGTCATGAGAGTACTAGACTGCCTTTTATGTAGCTGTGATGATATGCCCATTTTAGGAAAGACTGAAGTTTGAAGAAATCACGTTTCACTGGACTCTAATCTTCTTTTAAATATAACTGCTGACTGTAAGATTTATCTCCAGAAATCTGAAGAAAGAGAAATAATTATTGTCATTTTCCCCAACCCCACTAGATTTAGTATCTGTCTGTCTCAGTACTGGGCGGGACTTATGGCCTTTCCTTTGTGAAGCTTCTGTTTGTTTGAATGGTGGCAAATCTGCCTGGTTTCAAACTCCGAATGTGCAGATCTGGTTTGGTTCCTGGGCAGGTTGTCCTGCTTTATGATTCCTTTTCTAAGAATGGTCATCCCTTACATGCAGAACCAGAGCTCCACAGGTCAGTAGTGAGCTGCTACATTTGATTTTTTCAGGTGTTGTTAACATTAAGCATCAACCTGCATGACTTAAAGGCCTAATGGATTTATTCCCTTACCAAATTCTGTGAGCAGAAGAAAAAGTGTTGAGTTGTAATCAGTTTTAAAACTATTGTTTTCTTTACTTTATTGAATCCTTGTAAAGTCATTTTCCTTGTGTTTTGCCAAACCTCGACAGTGTGGCTATGACTTGTAGATATGCAGTTCATCTGCACACTAGGGAATATTCCTTTGATCAGTGGTGGCTGCTATGTGTAGTTCCCTGAAGGCTGTAATTGCATAACATGTTTGCTTTGTCCTATTCATATTCTGATTGTCTGGAGCACACATATCACTGCTGGGATCTGAACAGTGGTTTTGGGTCATTCCGTGTCAAATCTCCCAGTTTTAGGAACGTACCCATGGTAACGATCTCAGATTTTCATGATTAAAAAAATGTATTTGCATATATTCATGAAGCCACGCTAAGTTTTTGTAGCAAAGTCTTTGTAATTTTCAAGATGCATGTCTCATACATATTACCGGACATATTTTACATGGATAGTTTTTGCAGTTAGTGATGGATGAAGCTTCAAAGTTGAATGAACATGATGAACTTCGCTTGTTTGAGGAGAAAGTGTGTGACTTTGATCTGTCCTGAGGAAAATCTGTGATGGTCACCTTGAGGACACTGGGATAGTTGGAAAGGAATTACCTTTTTCTGGTTTTAATCAAAACATACACTTAACAAAAATATAAACGCCCCATTTGACACTTTTAAACTTTAATTAGCATTAAGGGTTTTACAATATATTAAGTCATACACAATTCATTTTATTGTTCAATATGCAACAGATTACTGTTCATTAAAGCAAGATAGTGGCCTATGGAAATCAGGGATACTCGTAGACACGGTTGGGATCACGATGAGGACGACGAGCGTGTAGGTTCGCTTCTCCCAGGCGGTTCCGGACAGTTTGAGGTGTGATACGTCTGTTGTGCAGACCAACGGTTTCATCTGCTGTGCGTGTTGCAGGTCTGGCGCGATCACGCAAGTCGGATGTGAAGATCTTGTGCTCGTGTGGTCACACGTGGACGATGACGTGAGGTCGATTTGCTGTTCTGCCAGTCTGTCTAAAACGAACTCTTAAACGCCCAATTGTCCGATAGTGAATATTCAGCTGTGCAGCAACCGCTTTGGTGGACGTTCCTGCATCCAGCATTCCTAAGGCGCATTCCCGCATGATTTGCGACATTTGTGGCATGGTGACTTTTGATGAAATTCGGCATTTTGGGGTGGCCTTTTATTGTCCCCAGTTTTAGGGAGTGTCTGAGCTCTGTTCGCGCTGTTTGAGCAGCGTCTGCACATGCCACACCTGTGCTGTGGGTGGAATCAATGCATCACTGAGCAAGTGCTCACTGGCAGAGATGAACACAAATGTTGCATACAAATCAAGACAAATAACCATTTTGCACAATTAAGACATTATCAGCTAATTTGAGGTAACACATTTCATGTTACATAAATAATTTACATGGGGCGCTTATCTTTTTGTTAAATGTAGTTTCTCAAGCATTGTTTGGGTAAGATTGACATGAACACAAAATGCTTTCAGGTAGTTGATGACAAGCTTGTTTGTGGAGGTTTCTTGGCAGTTTTGTGAATGTTATCGTGAAAAGTGATCACCTGTTTCCCGTAGATGTTTGCATTTTTCTACTATTCTATGGTGGAAATATGCTCCCATACACATGAACGTCAACCCTGAAAGGACTGCTGTTTGAATGCCTTTAAAACCAAATAAACTCATGAAACTGTACTGACCAATGTCTATCGATAAACTATAAAAATGATCAGCCACTTCCGCGATTTCTCCGCTTTAAGCCTATTTAGTACCTCTCTGGCATTGAGGTTTTCACTGAATGGTGACTGACTGTATCAGAGCACTGGCTTAGTCCTCAGTCACAAAACACACATCTTCTTAACCTTTATTGAGCCCAAGAGGCTGTAAACACACACACTGATGCTGCTCCAAGTTTTGTTCAGGAGGTGCGCATGTCGAGGCACTTTATCCATCATCCACACTTTAATACTGCAGTTCAGTTTCAACTCCCAGTCCAAGATGGTGTGCTCACCACGCGTGTTCAAAGCTTGGAAGTGTGTGCGTGTGCGTGTGTGTGTGTGTGTGCGTGATGCGCGCACGTGCGTGCATATGTGAGAAAGCGAGAGCAGGGTTTGTATGGGTACTGGAAATCCTCCACAACACTTGAAATTCAGTGTGGTGTTTTCAAGGTTTGAAAAGTGCTTGGATTTCAATACAGTGCTTAAAATTGTAATGTTAATTGCATTGCTTTCATTATAATTGGCTGTCTGACTGAGTAGTTTGATAAAGATACAGTTTCAGCGCAGCTGTAAGGAAAAGCACCTTGAGAGTGTGTTACGAGTGCTTGACTTTGGAAAAGCTGAAGGATCCCTGTATATGAGAGACGCAGGGTCCGCCGCAGCCGGAGGGAGGAGTGTTCGGGGGGCAGAGACAGCGCTCATTGGTTGAGAGTGGCTCTGCTTCTCTGCTGCAGCCACTCAGAGCGCTCTTTGCCTTATTTGGGTCGTGTGTGACTGAGACAGGTGGGAGGGAATTTGGCTATGGCCACGCCCCTTCAGCTGGCCTGTTGGAGCTGGAGTCTGTGGGAGAGATTGAGGTCTGGAACACAGAATCTGTGCAGAACCGTCAAACTCATTTTAACAAGAGTCGTCAGAAGATGACATATCCCCCTGGCCCCCACAATTTCATCTCAGAAATCCCAAAATATCAAAAGTCACCAGTCTAAGAACTGATTAATATGCCCAGCAAGTTTTGTTAAAAAATATTGAATTGTATTCGGGTTCTGCTCCAGAAATAAAATGATCACAGACGGTCGGACGCACATACGGAGGTATGGATGGAAGGACATACTGCTGACTACATGTTCCTGCATTATATACTGAGGGGATAAAAAGTCATATCATGAAATAAAAACTGCATTTATTAAAAAATACATCACAGTGAGCAGTAAATGGATACTAACATGATGGTTTTTTTGGCTTGAGCACCCTTCTCTTTCTGAGTTGCAAACTCAACTAATTAGTAAATAAAGAAGGGCTCTACCTTTAGTGTGATGTGTGCTTTGTTAGGGTTGGAATGAAAACCTACAGGATGGTAGATCTCCAGGAACAGGGTTGGGCAGCCCTGCTCTAGCTGTTGAATGAGGTGTGCTTTGTTAGGGTTGGAGTGAAAACCTACAGGATGGTAGATCTCCAGGAACAGGGTTGGGCAGCCCTGCTCCAGCTGTTGAATGAGGTGTGCTTTGTTAGGGTTGGAGTGAAAACCTACGGGACGGTAGATCTCCAGGAACAGGGTTGGGCAGCCCTGCTCTAGCTGTTGAATGAGGTGTGCTTTGTTAGGGTTGGAGTGAAAACCTACAGGATGGTAGATCTCCAGGAACAGGGTTGGGCAGCCCTGCTCCAGCTGTTGAATGAGGTGTGCTTTGTTAGGGGTTGGAGTGAAAACCTACGGGACGGTAGATCTCCAGGAACAGGGTTGGGCAGCCCTGCTCTAGCTGTTGAATGAGGTGTGCTTTGTTAGGGTTGGAGTGAAAACCTACAGGATGGTAGATCTCCAGGAACAGGGTTGGGCAGCCCTGCTCCAGCTGTTGAATGAGGTGTGCTTTGTTAGGGTTGGAGTGAAAACCTACGGGACGGTAGATCTCCAGGAACAGGGTTGGGCAGCCCTGCTCTAGCTGTTGAATGAGGTGTGCTTTGTTAGGGTTGGAGTGAAAACCTACAGGATGGTAGATCTCCAGGAACAGGGTTGGGCAGCCCTGCTCCAGCTGTTGAATGAGGTGTGCTTTGTTAGGGTTGGATGAAAACCTACGGGATGGTAGATCTCCAGGAACAGGGTTGGGCAGCCCTGCTCCAGCTGTTGAATGAGGTGTGCTTTGTTAGGGGTTGGAGTGAAACAGGGTTGGGCCCTGCTCCACTGGAATGGTAGATCTCCAGGAACAGGGTTGGGCAGCCCTGCTCTAGCTGTTGAATGAGGTGTGCTTTGTTAGGGTTGGAGTGAAAACCTACAGGATGGTAGATCTCCAGGAACAGGGTTGGGCAGCCCTGCTCTAGCTGTTGGATGAGGTGAGCTTTGTTAGGGTTGGAGTGAAAACCTACAGGACGGTAGATCTCCAGGAACAGGGTTGGGCAGCCCTGCTCCAGCTGTTGAATGAGGTGTGCTTTGATAGGGTTGGAGTGAAGACCTACAGGATGGTAGATCTCCAGGAACAGGGTTGATGACCCCTGATCTAATGCTATCCTCCATAATCATTCTTAGTTTCTCTTTATTTGCTCATAATGTGCCTGGGATGTGAGGTTGTGTAATGCAGTTAATGGGGTAATTTTGCGGTTTGTTTTGAATACAAAAATTATTTTTGAATTGGAGCAGAGACCTCGTCCCTGCAGCAGTTTTCAAATAGTTCATTGAGTCTTTGTGTACAAGCTATGTGGATTCTGTAATCAGCCACTTAGTAAAATTGACCACGGAACCACTCAACACCGAGGACTAGAGTTAAAAGTGCAGATACGGTGTCCCTCCAGGGCTGGAGTTAAACCCGCAGACACTGCGGCCCTCCAGGACTGGAGTTAAACCTGGAGATACTGTGTCCCTCCAGGACTGGAGTTCAACCTGCAGACACTGAGGCCCTCCAGGACTGGAGTTAAACCTGCAGACACTGCGGCCCTCCAGGACTGGAGTTAAATCTGCAGATACTGTGGCCCTCCAGGACTGGAGTTAAACTTGCGGACACTGTGATCCTCCAGTACTGGAGTTAGTGTTAATTTCTTTTACTTTTCAGGTAAAAAAGACAAATTTTTTGCCTATGGGTGAGATATCTTGGCCCATTTCCAGATTTGCTGATGACTGTTCTTTTCGGTGTCAATTTGTATATATTTTTTTCCATATCAAAAAATAACGCATTTGATAACATTTGTCTAGCAGAAGGAAGAGTTGATTCTCTCGCTGAGGGGCCGGACAGGTCTGATGGCAGATTGTCTGTTTGCGTTTATAACTGTATCCTCAGTGTGCAGAACCTATGGATCTGCTATTGTTGGGATTGATTAGATCAATTTTGAATTTTGTTTGGACCTTGCTTATGTTTAGTGGAGAAAGGCCTGTTATTTTGGAAAAAAAAAAAAAAAAAAACATTATCATAATTTTGCAGACGAGGCCCTGATCTTGTCAACCGACCCAATCTCAAATTTGCCCAAATTCAAACACATTTTCCATGGAAACCAGAACAGATACAAACATTGTAAATGCTGGTGGTACTAGAGGAAGCCTCATATTACAAATCTATCCAAACCCCAGACCTGTATCAGTAATAGGGCCAGAGATATAAGGGTTTTTCTACAGCATGTTTTGAAAAGCGCCCTCTACAGGCCATTTCTTCAGAGGTCCATAAAACCAATACTAGAGGGCAGTTTGCAAAAAAAATCAGATATCCATTATTTGGGCCAAATGAACAAATAGACAAAGTTAAAGTAAAATCCAAGACCATGATGGCCGAGGTGTGTTTCCACTTGGCATGGAATGACCCTAATAAGGTCACTACAATCGCAAAGAATATCAATGTAAGGATTTCAGCTCAAATAAAGCAACCCACATGATGTTCAAGCAGGTTTCTTTATTTCCAGCACATAATAGTACATTGCCATGTACATTTCAATGCAAAGAAAAACAATGATTTTTACAACTTTTTAGGCCAGCATTTTGGTGGGAAACAGGCGTATATACTGGATTTTTGGGCCATAGCAGTGTAATTCAGGTCGTCAGACACTGGTCAGGTGCAAAGTGGTGTCAGTGCAACTTTTCCCCCGGGGGCAAGCCTGTGCTGGTTATGAACTCGGAACAAGGAAACGAGAAAATAAATGAAATGCATAGAAAAGTTAGACAAGAATTAAGATTAAAATAGAAATAAATAAAAACAAACTACTAATGGAAATTAGATAGAAATTAGAAATCAGAAACCCCAAATAAAAGGAATGCAAGACGGTAGAAATGAGTTTTGAGATGTTTTTTTTAAAGCAGTTAATGGACTCAGCTGATCTATCAGAAGGAGAAATACTGTTCCAAAGTGAGGGGGGCTTAACGGCACAATCAGCTTCGGACTTTTGGAGGATGTGAGGAATTAATAATAAACCCTGGTCAGAAGAGCTTACTGGCCTATAAGTGGAATAGGGAAACAAGAATCTATTAATGTAAGATGGAGCAAAAGCCTGTATAGCATTGTGAGTGATTCGCAAGGTCTTAAAAGCAATTCTATATATTTCAGGGCGCCAATGAAGAGATGCGAGGACTGGTGTGATGTGAGATTGGTGGTTAAGGCCTGTTCACACATAGACGCCGCTTCTACTACGATGAAAAATTGACCGAGAGCATGGCCAATCGTGGGAGGATCTCCATGAGCGTGGTTTGTTCGGGGTGGGATCTCCTAGGTCGGGAAGTTGCAGGTTCTGCCCACGCTTATTTTGAACGTGCACAAAATGAGCGTAGCCAGGTCGTGGCCAACAAAAAGCGGGGCAAAGTCTTATTAAGAACGTAGTGGGAATGCCATTATCGTACAAGCAGCGTGATAGCATCATGGTGAGATCTCTGTGGTCGTAATAAAAACGCAGCACCGTTCTTGTTGGAGCAGAGCCAGTTGAATTAAATCAGCATCAGGTCTGTTCATCTTCGAAGTTGGGAAAGAACTGGAGAAATTCTTGAACACCCCCGATTTATCTAAATGTAACCCTCGTTTCTCGATTTCGGTCGCATGCACCAGGTCTCTGGGCTGTGGGAATGAGCGCTACAATTGGTGGTACGCAAATCGATCTTTAATCTTCGTCCTTCGTTAATCACACCAATACAGTACTGTACAGCTTACGTTACATCCATCAAAACGGACTGCTGAACTCAATCGTTTTTTCTGCTACTTCCTTTTTCCCCATCACGCTCCTTCTTCCCCAGTAAAACAATTATAAGTAGGCATTAATATTCAATCGAAGCAAGAGGACATAAATTATAACTTAAATCAGTGCACAAAATAACTGCATAAATTAAATAATAAGTACAATGACTTTTGCTTACTGTACTGTATTTTCTTCACTCACTGTATTTAACTTACGCATCACAAAATCAGTTGAGCAAGTATAAGATGTTCCAAAGATATATAATGCGTACAGTAATTACAATTACTTAGACATCGCCACAAATCATGCTAGAAGCGTAAGATGGTCAGCACCAACATAGCGACATCGTCCTACAGTCTTCTAGGTCTGTGTAACAACGTAGTATGGTCCTGTACGTCGTAGCGACAGCGTAGTGAAAACAACCGCTTGGTCGGCATTGGTCTCGGTGTAATCGTAGTTTCAGCGAGTCAGCAGCGCTTTTGAGGTAGAAGCATCGCAGTACAGTTGTGATGTAGTCTTTAATTTCCCAAATTGCTGGATTTTGAAGGCGATAATGCCCCGATTTGATTACTTTTTCAGATCGGGGTGATCGGCATGGTCTTCGTAAGGTCGCAGAGCTGTGTGAACGGGGTTTTAGTGTTCGTCAACAGCCTGGCTGCTGCGTTTTGAACAAGATGCAAGCAGGACAGGGCTTCTTTGCTGAAACATTAGAAAAGGGCATTGCAGTATTCGAGGTGTAAAAAAATTTGGTACGAATTCGTAATTCTAAATCACTGATTGATAACATAGATTTTTTGCAAAATTGTACAAGTTTGTTAATGTGTAGTGCAGATTTTGGTCAAATATTATTCCAAGGTTTCTTGCAGATGGTTTGACCCTGGTGGCCCGAGGGGCAATACTGGGTTTCACTTCAGTGACAAATTCGTTGGGACCAATAAGCAGAACCTCAGCTTTGAAAGGGTTTAGCTGAAGGAAGTTGAGTGACTGCCATCCATTCCCTAATAGCCGCTAGGTAGTCACGTAGGATGCCAATATTACCTAAATCATTTTGCTTAACTGAAAAATATTGCTGCAGATCATCAGCTTAGCAGTGGTGAGAAATGCAATCAAATTGGATATCAAGGGTACCTTGATGGAGTACATACAGTTAGAAAAGGATGGGGCTAAGGATTGAACCTTGCGGAACTCCACAGAGTGTGGGGGCAGCTGAGGACACAAAGTTATCACTGAATACCTAAAACCTCCTGTTTGTCTGATAGGATGAGAACCGATTGAAAGAAGAGCCTGAGATTCCACCTCACTTTTTTAGATGTATTTCCAGGATGGAGAGATTGATAGCGTCAAAAGTGGCTGTTAAAACAAGCTGGACCAGGAAGGTAATCACCCATATCAGCCCACATTAGCAAGACATTTGTAACTCCGAGCAGTGCTGTTTTTTTGCTGTGTTCGTGATGGAAGCCTGCTTGTAATTTAATGAAAATATAGTGTCCATCAACGGCTTTGTGGAGTTGTGCAAGTATTTTCTCGAGGAGGTTAGAGATGAAGTAGTTTTAAAATGGGTTTGTAGTTATTAGGCTTGGTTGGATCAAGAACAAGCTTTTTTTTTTTTTTTTTTTTAAATGTTAGAGTTATTTTTTCATTGACCAATTGACAGTTTTGATTACTATCAAACCATTTATGCCAATTTCAATGATTAGAAATACACTCTGGATAATATATGCATTCTAAATCAAGTAGGCCACTCTCTTCTTCACCTGCGAGTCTCTTAGATGAATATTTTCTCTCCAATTCAGAGATAAGCCAGGAAGTCTCTGTATTAGTCAAAACTTAATTTCTGAGCCAAAACAGTAACATGGCGAGGCCATGGGGCTGGATGTCTTATAAGGAGGGGACTGCTGAGATGTGGGAAAATTACTGGGAAATGTCAATAAAAGACCAGCGTGCATGATTTGACAGTGGGAGTACTCTGGTTAGAGTTATTTCATTCTCTTGCTCTCTTTACAAACAAATAAAAGTGTTAAGAGGTTTTGCAGTGAATGTGCATTTGGTCCAGACGATGCTCAGCCTGGCTTGCTGTGAAAGGGTTTAAACCCTTACAGTAGGCAGCATGTTCGCCATCTTAAAGCTATCAGGCACACATCCAGAGGAGAGAGGAAGATTAATGATTGAGAGGAGACTAGGGCTAAGGGCAGGCAAAACCTCTTGAAGGAATTTGGGGAGGATTACATCTGAAGGGCTGGGAGACAGGTGCATGTAGGATACAGTGTTGATAGGACTGTGGAGAGAGATGGGGGAGAACTTGAACAATGTATTCAGACAGTTCACTGTTGAGTCAGGGCAACCAGTAGCATAGATGAAGTTAAAGAGGTTGTTATTGATTTTGTCAACAAAAAAGGAAGAGAAATGTTTGCAGTCTAGTGGGAAGAGACAGAAAGAGTGGAATGAGCTGGGTTTATACACTGGTTTGTGATGTTTATAATCCCTCATCAGCCCTGTGAAAGAGGAAACTGACCTCTCTGATGTTGGGGTTCAGTAGGGACGGCAGGTCTTTCTGATGGAGCAGATGGACCCTGAGTTTGGATTTATTCCAGCTACAGTCTGTTCCTCTCACATTTCTTTTCAGATGAGGAGTATCATCACTAATCCAGGGGCAAGATTTAGCTGATGATGGTATCTAGCACAGAAACACACTGATCAGTGAACCAGGTTACTCCATCATGAACAGCGGAGTCGTGTCGAGGGTTACGAGAGTCAGATAAATAACAGGAAAAAGTGGCTACAAACGGGACATCTGGGACACGGTCACACACATGCAAAATTAATATTGGCAAATATTCGCGTCCCGTTTTCCTCCCTTCTGTGAGCGAAGAGGCTAACAGAAACAATCGCTTCCAGAAGCAAAGCAATTTCACATCTTCGCTTCATGTGGAGCTCGACTTTGAAGAAATTCAACCGCAGAAATCGCAGCCTCAGCTAATAGCAAAGATATATGTGACTCACACTTGGCATCATTGGCTATCATCAAATCCTGCACCGCCCACATTCAGCACAAGAGACGTATTTTGCCTCGCTGGGCGACAGTCATCTACCTGCATTCAATCTGCATATTGCGTATGTGCAAAAATAAAGGAAATCGGGAAAAGAGCGAATACAAAATTGTAGTAATCGTGTACCAGTAATAAACTGTGTACTTTATTGTTATATTTATGAATAATGTTGGCTGGAAGGAGAAAAGGTGCAAATTGGTTAGTACTGGGGTCAACAGGACCTATTCATAAGACTACCTGAGTTTCACAACGTTGAGTCATCTTTATGAATAATTAATTTTCTCTCCTCTCGGGGAGAATTCATGGCCAATAGGAAGGTTCCTGGGCCCATAATGCCATAGCACCTCCACTGTATGTGGTGGCAACATATGGCTGTCATTTATGTCCAGTAACCTAATGGTTTGGGTACGATTATCATGAGTATCGCGTACCCGTATGAGAACTATAAGGTTATGCTCCACATGTACGGGGCGACTAACTATTCTGGTCAATAAAAGCAGTAGTAAATTTGTGGGTGCTCTATTAATGAAGGCCCTTGCTGATTTACAGCAGAGAGATGATCTTTTGAGCGCAGGGGCTAAGAGACACTGGTGAAATCAGATCCAGTCTCTGCTAATGAGAATCTTGCTTCTATAAGGCACTGTATTAAATGAATGAGTCATTTCAGAACTGATAGCCCAGCCATAATCTTGGGTCGACAGTACTCACTTATTGTACGTTGCTTTTTATGAAGGCATCTGCCGGATAAAAGTCATGTAATAACTGACTTACAACACAGTGAAGTGTTTGTGCCAGTTCTGTAGTTGAAAACTGCTTTATGGTCGAATGGTTATGCTGGATGTATGGTGGCACCATCACTATCTCAAGCACAAATCTCACTGTTACTGACAAATCAGTGAATGCATTTGGCTGTTTTCCAGAAGTAGTTTATTTACATGGGAATAGGGCTGGGATTTGAGATGCCTGCTGTAAGATCTCATTGTTTTTAAAATGGTTTTAAGGTTTAAAACCGTGAAAAATGAGCAGAATACGTGACATGATTGAGTACAGTTACCCCCATGAAAAGCACATGGTATTGCAGTTCTGGTGCAGGGAAGGTTCTGCTGAAGTGTTCGTGTGATGTGGAGATGTCGGAATGCACTGAGCACATCTGACGGTGAGGACAGAAAATGGACGCTCACATGAGTGATGTTTATCCCTGCAGCTCGGGGCTCTGCAGGAAGAGAGGGAGACTGGTGGGGTAGGTAGGGAGTGTCAGTATGTTTCACTGCGGGGTGTAAACTGAACACTATCTTGTGGTAACCTTCGGTGAAGCAGCAGTGTCATTATATGCAGCCGTCTTATCCTGTCTGAGAGTCGGCTGGAGTGACCTTACTCACAGTCTGAGTCCCGTACGCTACCAGATTCACACCCTCCTCACACCTCTCTCTCTCTCTCTCCCTCTCTCCCTCTCCCCCCCTCTGATGCGGCCGGGGGTTCTTGCAGCGTGTCCAAACTCCTCCCGCAGTGCGTCTCTCCCCCTCTCCTCTCCTCCTCTCTGATCCTGCGTTTCTCAGGCTCTAATTTTTGCCTGTAATCTGATTAGTGTCCTGAGCGGTATTACCCAGCAGGCAGTGGGGCAGTGCGTAGGATTCGGGGGCAGGCTCGCGGGACAGTCTCACGGCTCCGCAGGGGAAGTTTGGGGTCCATTCTTGGGCGCTGTCCGGATCGTTCCGCCCCCCCCTCACCCCCTGCTGTGGGTGCAGGGAGTGAGGGACCGGGAGCCCTCCTCCTGTTTCTGGCGTGTGTTTGAGCGCTGGGAGCTCTTCTGCTGTTTCTGGTGTGTGTTTGAGCGCTGGGATTATTTCGGAGTTCCTCTGTCCTGCTCTCACGCAGCTGAACCCCCCCCGAACCCCAAACATGCTGCGCAACACCAGGAGCGCCTACTATCTGAGCCACGAGCCCGGTGAGTGTACTGCTGAGGGGGTACTGCAGCTGTGTGTGTGTGTGCGCACGTGTGTGTGCATGTGTGAGTGTGTGTGTGTGTGTGTGTGTGTGAGTGCACTGCTGAGGGGGTACTGCACCTGCGTGTGTGTGTGTGTGTGTGTGTATATGTATATATGCGTGCGCGTGTTTGTGCGCATGTGCATGCATGCGTATGTCTGTGGGAGAGTGTGTGAGAGTGTGTACAGGTGCAAATGAGAGTGAGGATGGTGTAGCTCTATAATAAGGATGGTTAAAGAGACAGTAACGCCTGTGCAGTTCTCTCCTGATGCTGCTCGCTGCAGTTACAGCTCGGTGTAACTGCAGCCCTCCTCAGTGCTGTGCTAAACTCCACAGGTGTCTACAGCATGTGCACATGAGTCTTTATTCCATAAACCCTCTCCGCATTCAGGACAAGAAAGGAGTGGTGTTATTCTGCAGCTGGGGGTGGTGCCTCTATCATAGATTTTGGAATCGCGCGTGGGATGTTGATCCTGCCTGCTGTGACTTGTGCAGATTTAGCGAGGCTCGCTGTATAACCCTGATATAGATGCTCTGTTTGTACGGTCCTCTGTGGATAGAGTCACTCTTCCCTTCAGAGACGGATATTTTCTCCTCGTCACCTGGCTGTATTTTTAGAGAATAATCGCCCTGCTTCATCATGTTTACTGCGCCTGACCTGCATCTGTTACACTCATGTTTACTGCGCCTGACCTGCATCTGTTACACTCATGTTTACTGCGCCTGACCTGCATCTGTTACGCTCATGTTTACTGCTCCTGACCTGCATCTGTTACACTCATGTTTACTGCTCCTGACCTGCATCTGTTACACTCATGTTTACTGCGCCTGACCTGCATCTGTTACACTCATGTTCACTGCACCTGACCTGCATCTGTTACACTCACGTTTACTGCGCCTGACCTGCATCTGTTACACTCATGTTTACTGCGCCTGACCTGCATCTGTTACACTCATGTTTACTGCACCTGACCTGCATCTGTTACACTCATGTTTACTGCGCCTGACCTGCATCTGTTACACTCATGTTTACTGCACCTGACCTGCATCTGTTACACTCACGTTTACTGTTTGCATCTGTTACACTCATGTTTACTGACCTGCATCTGTTACACTCATGTTTACTGCACCTGACCTGCATCTGTTACACTCATGTTTACTGCACCTGACCTGCATCTGTTACTCATGTTTACTGCATGTTTGTTACTCATGCACCTGACCTGCATCTGTTACACTGTTTACACCTGCATCTTACTGTTTACTGCACCTGACCTGCATCTGTTACACTCATGTTTACTGCACCTGACCTGCATCTGTTACACTCATGTTTACTGCACCTGACCTGCATCTGTTACACTCATGTTTACTGCACCTGACCTGCATCTGTTACACTCATGTTTACTGCACCTGACCTGCATCTGTTACACTCAGATGTAGATCAGGAGCAGTAAACATGAGTGTAACAGATGTAGATCAGGAGCAGTAAACATGTTACACTCATGTTTACTGCGCCTGACCTGCATCTGTTACACTCATGTTTACTGCGCCTGACCTGCATCTGTTACACTCATGTTTACTGCGCCTGACCTGCATCTGTTACACTCATGTTTACTGCGCCTGACCTGCATCTGTTACACTCATGTTTACTGCGCCTGACCTGCATCTGTTACACTCAATGTTTACTGCGCCTGACCTGCATCTGTTACACTCATGTTTACTGCGCCTGACCTGCATCTGTTACACTCAATGTTTACTGCGCCTGACCTGCATCTGTTACACTCATGTTTACTGCGCCTGACCATTTTACTTTATCTTCCTTGGTTGTGGAGCTATGAGGACACCGAAAGTGCCTTTTGTTCAGGCAGTTCGATGTTTAGGTCCCCAAAGCACCCCCAATATAAACCCTAGCATTGGCTCTCTGGCATTCTTTCCATTCATTTGTGTCTGCTGAATATAAATCGGGCTGAATTCACCATGAATTCATCACCAACTGCAGTCAACCCCTTGCCAAATGTGAAAAAAAAACACTAAAATGCCACCTGTTCAAACCCCCGTATCTCCAGGGGCACACCTTGGATTTTCTTCTATTTTTTTGAACTGATTCCTCTATTATAGTAGAAAGACCACTCCAGAAATTGTTGATGTGTTTTGACCAATATAAATTTTGCAGGTGTCTGAACAGGGGCGGGGTAATCTTGAGAATCGCGTGGCACTTTAAGCTTCTTACACATTTAACTATACAACATTTTAAGTGTTTTCAATTATTAGGCAATCACACACCAAATTGTTCTAATTCCAGTATTATAGTAGATATAACAAAACAAAAATTGTTGATGTGACTTGAACGACATACATTTCAGAACTGTCTAAATAGGGGCCAGGCAATTTTTGAAAATCACACTTATTTGCATCAATAAAATTTACTGACACTAATTCTTGAAAAACTGACTGTCAAATTGTAACTTTGTATTCCATGCTATGTTAACAGTAGTATTGCTTCCTAAATGCAGCAAAGAGCACAACAATGTCGTCTGTCCCAGTTTTGTCCAACTTACACTGCCGGGCTGTGCGTCCAGTGACATCCAGAGTTGGAACAGTTGGGAGAATGTTAGTGAATGGCACCCAGCAATTTTCAGAAGAAGTCCATGTTAGTGCTTGTGTCCTCTTGTTTCGCTTCATGAAAAACAATAGCAATAATCAGAAATTATTGATCAATAACTGGTTCAGGTTTCTCCTTGCCAACATGATCTACCAACCTGCATATTGTGAATGTGTCATGCATTGACTGAGAACTTAAAATTATTGTGATTCAATAATCATTAACATTGTGTAAGAAGCTGAAAATGCCAAGTGATTCTTTAGATTACCCCACCCCTGTTCAGATACCTGCAAAATTTATATTGGTCAAAACACATCAACAATTTTTGGAGTGGTCTTTCTACTATAATAGAGGAATCAGTTCAAAAAAATAGAGGAAAATCCAAGGTGTGCCCCTGGAGATACGGGGGTTTGAACAGGTGGCATTTTAGCGTTTTTTTTTTTTTTTCACATTTGGCAAGGTACTGACTGCAGTTGGTGATGAATTCATGGTGAATTCAGCCTGATTTATATTCAGCAGACACAAATGAATGGAAAGAATGCCAGAGAGCCAATGCTAGGGTTTATATTGGGGGTGCTTTGGGGACCTAAACATGGAACTGCCTGAACAAAAGGCACTTTTGGTGTCCTCATAGCTCCACAAGCAAGAAAGATAAAATAAAATGGACTGCATTTTCTGATTGAACAGTATAACATTAGCTAAGATGCAAAGTTTCAAAGCTATGGGTGTAATAATAATAAAAGTTATGCCATGTTAAATACAAGGAAAATGTCAATTGACAAAAAAACTGGCGAACAGTACCCTTAGAAAATAATTCACCAAAAATTCATTTTTGGTTCGAATGAGCTGAAATTCCAGATTTACTGCAATTTACTGCACTGACCTGCATCTGTTACACTCATGTTTACTGCGCCTGACCTGCATCTGTTACACTCATACTTACTGCGCCTGACCTGCATCTGTTACACTCATGTTTACTGCGCCTGACCTGCATCTGTTAGACTCATGTTTACTGCGCCTGACCTGCATCTGTTACACTCATGTTTACTGCGCCTGACCTGCATCTGTTACACTCATGTTTACTGCGCCTGACCTGCATCTGTTACATTCATGTTTACTGCGCCTGACCTGCATCTGTTACATTCATGTTTATGCCTTCTGCATCTGTTACACTCATGTGCATCTGTTACATTCATGTTTACTGTGCCTGACCTGCATCTGTTACACTCATGTTTACTGCACCTGACCTGCATCTGTTACACTCATGTTTACTGCGCCTGACCTGCATCTGTTTACACCTCCTGCATCTGTTTACTCATGTTTACGCCCTGACCTGCATCTGTTACACTCATGTTTACTGCGCCTGACCTGCATCTGTTACACTCATGTTTTCTGCACCTGACCTGCATCTGTTACACTCATGTTTACTGCGCCTGACCTGCATCTGTTACACTCATGTTTACTGCACCTGACCTGCATCTGTTACCTCATGTTTACTGCACCTGACCTGCATCTGTTACACTCATGTTTTCACCTGCACCTGACCTGCATCTGTTACACTCATGTTTACTGCACCTGACCTGCATCTGTTACACATCATGTTTGCATCTGCACCTGACCTGCATCTGTTACACTCATGTTTACTGCACCTGACCTGCATCTGTTACATTCATGTTTATTGCACCTGACCTGTCTGGTTCATCTGTTTACACTCATGTTTACTGCACCTGACCTGCATCTGTTACACTCATGTTCACTGCACCTGACCTGCATCTGTTACATTCATGTTTACTGCACCTGACCTGCATCTGTTACACTCATGTTCACTGCACCTGACCTGCATCTTTTACACTCATGTTTACTGCACCTGACCTGCATCTGTTACACTCATGTTTACTGCACCTGACCTGCATCTGTTACACTCATGTTTACTGCGCCTGACCTGCATCTGTTACATTCATGTTTATTGCACCTGACCTGCATCTGTGACACTCATGTTTACTGCGCCTGACCTGCATCTGTGACACTCATGTTTACTGCGCCTGACCTGCATCTGTTACACTCATGTTTACTGCACCTGACCTGCATCTGTTACACTCATGTTTACTGCACCTGACCTGCATCTGTTACACTCATGTTTACTGCGCCTGACCTGCGTCTGTTACACTCATGTTTACTGCACCTGACCTGCATCTGTTACACTCATATTTACTGCACCTGACCTGCATCTGTTACACTCATGTTTACTGCACCTGACCTGCATCTGTTACATTCATTTTTACTGCACCTGACCTGCATCTGTGACACTCATGTTTACTGCACCTTTAAATTCAGCTCCCCCATTCACATCTGTTCACCCCCTACTTCCCCAAACACACACACACAGACACACAGAAACTACAGCACCTGACTGATTGATCTCTTTCCTCTGTGCTACACTTACCTCTCTGGATAACTGAATTATTCCCTTTTCCTGACTCCCCTCTGGGATTATAAAGACTGGAACTCCTGTTTTCCTATGTGGCGTTTGGGTGGATGTTTCTAACAGGCAAACATCCTCTTCCCTGGCTTTATTAGGTCATATTTTAGACGTGCTGCGCTCTGACCCGCGCTAAAGTCAGCTACAGGAGTGCACGGTAGCTCGGCGCCCTGCGTTATTTTTAAATGCCTTTTATTTTTGGCCTGTGCTGATGGGTCGGACTTCTGGACGACAAAACGGACGTTACAAACATCGACAGTGGAAGAGGGGGAGCGCTGAACTGTCAAGGGGGATGGGAGCATGAATCCAGAGTTTTCCAGCATCTGTCCTCAGGATGTTAGGAGAGAGAGATTAAATCCATACTCTGATTTTACCCTGCGGAGATGTAGTGGAGTGACTGGATTTTGGGAGTTAAAAACAGTGGCCCTCTACTCTGTCTCTTAAAGCTGAAGCACATCTCATGTTTTGTTTTCCTTTCGCTGGGGGTTAGTCTCATGTCCACAGTGAGGATCGGTAACCTTCCCATTTTTTACAATTATTTTTGTGTCCACTGCGCGTGTGCAAGTTGGCATGATGGTGTCAAGTTGTAAGTCCACAATTAAAACTTTTTAGCCTGCAGTAGACACATTTAATCATTGAGTACCAATTTTTAAAGGATTTGTAAGTGTATTTCTGAAGTCAGTCACTGACTGGCTGATGGTGCAGGTGATACAGACCTGTGCCCTGAGACAGAAAGAGCAGGTTTGGGTACAGACCTGTGTCCTGAGACAGACTGAGGAGGTTTGGGTACAGACCTGTGCCCTGAGACAGACAGAGGAGGTTTGGGTACAGACCTGCGCCCTGAGACAGACAGAGCAGGTTTGGGTACAGACCTGCACCCTGAGACAGAAAGAGCAGGTTTGGGTACAGACCTGCGTCCTGAGACAGACAGAGGAGGTTTGGGTACAGACCTGCGCCCTGAGACAGAAAGAGCAGGTTTGGGTACAGACCTGCACCCTGAGACAGAAAGAGCAGGTTTGGGTACAGACCTGCGTCCTGAGACAGACAGAGGAGGTTTGGGTACAGACCTGCGCCCTGAGACAGACAGACAGGAGGTTTGGGTACAGACCTGCGCCTTGAGACAGACAGAGGAGGTTTGGGTACAGACCTGCGCCCTGAGGCAGACAGAGGAGGTTTTGGTACAGACCTGCGCCCTGAGACAGACAGAGGAGGTTTGGGTACAGACCTGCGCCCTGAGGCAGACAGAGGAGGTTTGGGCACAGACCTGCGCCCTGAGACAGACAGAGGAGGTTTGGGCACAGACCTGCGCCCTGAGACAGACAGAGGAGGTTTGGGTCAGGATGCGCTGCTCCTGCATCCTCCCACGTTCTCTTCCTGTTTGTCTCATCACTGTTCCCTCAGGATTACTTCTGTGTTCTCCTGTTCGTCTCATCACTGTTCTCTCAGGATTACTCCTATGTTCTCCTGTTCATCTCATCACTGTTCCCTCAGGAGTACTCCTGTGTTCTTTTGTTTGTCTCATCACTCTTCCGTCAGGATTACGCCAGTGTTCTCCTGTTCTTCTCATCACTGTTCCGTCAGGATTACGCCAGTGTTCTCCTGTTCGTCTCATCACTGTTTCCTCAGGATTAGTCCTGTATTCTCCTGTTCGTCTCATTATTGTTCCCTCAGGATTACTCCGGTGTTCTCATTTCGTCTCATCACTGTTCCCTCAGGATTACTCCTGTGTTTTCCTTTCGTCTCATCACTGTTCCCTCAGGATTACTCCGGTGTTCTCATTTCGTCTCATCACTGTTCCCTCAGGATTACTCTTATGTTTTCCTTTCGTCTCATCACTGTTCCCTCAGGATTACTCCTGTGTTCTCCTGTTTGTCTCATCAATGATCCCTCAGGATTACTCCTGTGTTTTCCTGTTTGTCTCATCACTGTTCCCTCAGGATTACTCCTGTGTTCTCCTGTTCTTCTCATCACTGTTCCCTCAGGATTACTCCTGTGTTCTCCTGTTCTTCTCATCACTGTTCTCTCAGGATTACTCCTGTGTTCTCCTGTTCTTCTCATCACTGTTCCCTCAGGATTACTCATATGTTCTCCTTTCGTCTCATCACTGTTCTCTCAGGATTACTCCTGTGTTCTCCTGTTTGTCTCATGACTGTTCCCTCAGGATTACTCCTGTGTTCTCCTGTTTGTCTCATCACTGTTCCTCAGGATTACTCCTGTGTTTTCCTGTTTGTCTCATCACTGTTCCCTCAGGATTACTCCTGTGTTTTCCTGTTCGTCTCATCACTGTTCCCTCAGGATTACTCCTGTGTTCTCCTGTTCTTCTCATCACTGTCCTCAGGATTACTCCTGTTTCTCCTGTTCTTTCTCATCACTGTTCCCTCAGGATTACTCCTGTGTTCTCCTTTCTTCTCATCACTGTTCTCCTCAGGATTACTCCTGTGTTCTCCTGTTTGTCTCATGACTGTTCCCTCAGGATTACTCCTGTGTTCTCCTGTTTGTCTCATGACTGTTCCCTCAGGATTACTCCTGTGTTCTCCTGTTTGTCTCATCACTGTTCCTCAGGATTACTCCTGTGTTCTCCTGTTTGTCTCATCACTGTTCCCTCAGGATTACTCCTGTGTTTTCCTGTTTGTCTCATCACTGTTCCCTCAGGATTACTAAGGTGGTCTCCTGTTCGTCTCATCACTGTTCCTCAGGATTACTCCTGTGTTTTCCTGTTTGTCTCATCACTGTTCCCTCAGGATTACTCCTGTGTTCTCCTGTTTGTCTCATCACTGTTCCCTCAGGATTACTCCTGTGTTGTCCTGTTCGTCTCATTACTGTTCCCTCAGGATTACTCCTGTGTTCTCATTTCGTCTCATCACTGTTCCCTCAGGATTACTCCTGTGTTTTCCTTTCGTCTCATCACTGTTCCTCAGGATTACTCCTGTGTTCTCATTTCTCTCATCACTGTTCCCTCAGGATTACTCTGTGTTTTCCTTTTCGTCTCATCACTGTTCCCTCAGGATTACTCCTGTGTTTTCCTTTCCTCATCACTGTTTCAGGATTACTCCTGTGTTCTCCTGTTTGTCTCATCACTGATCCCTCAGGATTACTCCTGTGTTTTCCTGTTTGTCTCATCACTGTTCCCTCAGGATTACTCCTGTGTTTTCCAGTTCGTCTCATCACTGTTCCCTCAGGATTACTCCTGTGTTCTCCTGTTCTTCTCATCACTGTTCCCTCAGGATTACTCCTGTGTTCTCCTGTTCTTCTCATCACTGTTCCCTCAGGATTACTCCTGTGTTCTCCTGTTCTTCTCATCACTGTTCCCTCAGGATTACTCATATGTTCTCCTTTCGTCTCATCACTGTTCTCTCAGGATTACTCCTGTGTTCTCCTGTTTGTCTCATGACTGTTCCCTCAGGATTACTCCTGTGTTCTCCTGTTTGTCTCATCACTGTTCCTCAGGATTACTCCTGTGTTCTCCTGTTTGTCTCATCACTGTTCTCTCAGGATTACTCCTGTGTTTTCCTGTTCGTCTCATCACTGTTCCCTCAGGATTACTCCTGTGTTCTCCTGTTCTTCTCATCACTGTCCCCTCAGGATTACTCCTGTGTTCTCCTGTTCTTCTCATCACTGTTCCCTCAGGATTACTCATATGTTCTCCTTTCGTCTCATCACTGTTCTCTCAGGATTACTCCTGTGTTCTCCTGTTTGTCTCATGACTGTTCCCTCAGGATTACTCCTGTGTTCTCCTGTTTGTCTCATGACTGTTCCCTCAGGATTACTCCTGTGTTCTCCTGTTTGTCTCATCACTGTTCCTCAGGATTACTCCTGTGTTTTCCTGTTTGTCTCATCACTGTTCCCTCAGGATTACTAAGGTGGTCTCCTGTTCGTCTCATCACTGTTCCCTCAGGATTACTCCTGTGTTTTCCTGTTCGTCTCATCACTGTTCCCTCAGGATTACTCCTGTGTTCTCCTGTTTGTCTCATCACTGTTCCCTCAGGATTACTCCTGTGTTGTCCTGTTCGTCTCATTATTGTTCCCTCAGGATTACTCCGGTGTTCTCATTTCGTCTCATCACTGTTCCCTCAGGATTACTCCTGTGTTTTCCTTTCGTCTCATCACTGTTCCCTCAGGATTACTCCGGTGTTCTCATTTCGTCTCATCACTGTTCCCTCAGGATTAGTCTTATGTTTTCCTTTCGTCTCATCACTGTTCCCTCAGGATTACTCCTGTGTTCTCCTGTTTGTCTCATCACTGCTCCCTCAGGATTACTCCTGTGTTTTCCTGTTTGTCTCATCACTGTTCCCTCAGGATTACTCCTGTGTTTTCCAGTTCGTCTCATCACTGTTCCCTCAGGATTACTCCTGTGTTCTCCTGTTCTTCTCATCACTGTTCCCTCAGGATTACTCATATGTTCTCCTTTCGTCTCATCACTGTTCTCTCAGGATTACTCCTGTGTTCTCCTGTTTGTCTCATCACTGTTCCCTCAGGATTACTCCTGTGTTTTCCTGTTCGTCTCATCACTGTTCCCTCAGGATTACTCCTGTGTTCTCCTGTTCTTCTCATCACTGTTCCCTCAGGATTACTCCTGTGTTCTCCTGTTCTTCTCATCACTGTTCCCTCAGGATTACTCATATGTTCTCCTTTCGTCTCATCACTGTTCTCTCAGGATTACTCCTGTGTTCTCCTGTTTGTCTCATGACTGTTCCCTCAGGATTACTCCTGTGTTCTCCTGTTTGTCTCATGACTGTTCCCTCAGGATTACTCCTGTGTTCTCCTGTTTGTCTCATCACTGTTCCTCAGGATTACTCCTGTGTTTTCCTGTTTGTCTCATCACTGTTCCCTCAGGATTACTAAGGTGGTCTCCTGTTCGTCTCATCACTGTTCCCTCAGGATTACTCCTGTGTTTTCCTGTTCGTCTCATCACTGTTCCCTCAGGATTACTCCGGTGTTCTCCTGTTTGTCTCATCACTGTTCCCTCAGGATTACTCCTGTGTTGTCCTGTTCGTCTCATTATTGTTCCCTCAGGATTACTCCGGTGTTCTCATTTCGTCTCATCACTGTTCCCTCAGGATTACTCCTGTGTTTTCCTTTCGTCTCATCACTGTTCCCTCAGGATTACTCCGGTGTTCTCATTTCGTCTCATCACTGTTCCCTCAGGATTACTCCTGTGTTTTCCTTTCGTCTCATCACTGTTCCCTCAGGATTACTCCGGTGTTTTCCTTTCGTCTCATCACTGTTCCCTCAGGATTACTCCTGTGTTCTCCTGTTTGTCTCATCACTGATCCCTCAGGATTACTCCTGTGTTTTCCTGTTTGTCTCATCACTGTTCCCTCAGGATTACTCCTGTGTTTTCCAGTTCGTCTCATCACTGTTCCCTCAGGATTACTCCTGTGTTCTCCTGTTCTTCTCATCACTGTTCCCTCAGGATTACTCCTGTGTTCTCCTGTTCTTCTCATCACTGTTCCCTCAGGATTACTCCTGTGTTCTCCTGTTCTTCTCATCACTGTTCCCTCAGGATTACTCATATATGTTCTCCTTTCTGTCTCATCACTGTTCTCTCAGGATTACTCCTGTGTTCTCCTGTTTGTCTCATGACTGTTCCCTCAGGATTACTCCTGTGTTCTCCTGTTTGTCTCATCACTGTTCCTCAGGATTACTCCTGTGTTCTCCTGTTTGTCTCATCACTGTTCTCTCAGGATTACTCCTGTGTTTTCCTGTTCGTCTCATCACTGTTCCCTCAGGATTACTCCTGTGTTCTCCTGTTCTTCTCATCACTGTTCCCTCAGGATTACTCCTGTGTTCTCCTGTTCTTCTCATCACTGTTCCCTCAGGATTACTCATATGTTCTCCTTTCGTCTCATCACTGTTCTCTCAGGATTACTCCTGTGTTCTCCTGTTTGTCTCATGACTGTTCCCTCAGGATTACTCCTGTGTTCTCCTGTTTGTCTCATGACTGTTCCCTCAGGATTACTCCTGTGTTCTCCTGTTTGTCTCATCACTGTTCCTCAGGATTACTCCTGTGTTTTCCTGTTTGTCTCATCACTGTTCCCTCAGGATTACTAAGGTGGTCTCCTGTTCGTCTCATCACTGTTCCCTCAGGATTACTCCTGTGTTTTCCTGTTCGTCTCATCACTGTTCCCTCAGGATTACTCCTGTGTTCTCCTGTTTGTCTCATCACTGTTCCCTCAGGATTACTCCTGTGTTTGTCCTGTTCGTCTCATTATTGTTCCCTCAGGATTACTCCGGTGTTCTCATTTCGTCTCATCACTGTTCCCTCAGGATTACTCCTGTGTTTTCCTTTCGTCTCATCACTGTTCCTTTACTCCGGTCATCACTGTTCCCTCAGGATTACTCCGGTGTTCTCATTCCGTCTCATCACTGTTCCCTCAGGATTAGTCTTATGTTTTCCTTTCGTCTCATCACTGTTCCCTCAGGATTACTCCTGTGTTCTCCTGTTTGTCTCATCACTGCTCCCTCAGGATTACTCCTGTGTTTTCCTGTTTGTCTCATCACTGTTCCCTCAGGATTACTCCTGTGTTTTCCAGTTCGTCTCATCACTGTTCCCTCAGGATTACTCCTGTGTTCTCCTGTTCTTCTCATCACTGTTCCCTCAGGATTACTCATATGTTCTCCTTTCGTCTCATCACTGTTCTCTCAGGATTACTCCTGTGTTCTCCTGTTTGTCTCATGACTGTTCCCTCAGGATTACTCCTGTGTTCTCCTGTTTGTCTCATGACTGTTCCCTCAGGATTACTCCTGTGTTCTCCTGTTTGTCTCATCACTGCTCCCTCAGGATTACTCCTGTGTTTTCCTGTTTGTCTCATCACTGTTCCCTCAGGATTACTCCTGTGTTTTCCAGTTCGTCTCATCACTGTTCCCTCAGGATTACTCCTGTGTTCTCCTGTTCTTCTCATCACTGTTCCCTCAGGATTACTCATATGTTCTCCTTTCGTCTCATCACTGTTCTCTCAGGATTACTCCTGTGTTCTCCTGTTTGTCTCATGACTGTTCCCTCAGGATTACTCCTGTGTTCTCCTGTTTGTCTCATGACTGTTCCCTCAGGATTACTCCTGTGTTCTCCTGTTTGTCTCATCACTGTTCCTCAGGATTACTCCTGTGTTTTCCTGTTTGTCTCATCACTGTTCCCTCAGGATTACTAAGGTGGTCTCCTGTTCGTCTCATGACTGTTCCCTCAGGATTACTCCTGTGGTTTCCTGTTCGTCTCATCACTGTTCCCTCAGGATTACTCCTGTGTTCTCCTGTTTGTCTCATCACTGTTCCCTCAGGATTACTCCTGTGTTGTCCTGTGCGTCTCATCACTGTTCCCTCAGGATTACTCCTGTGTTCTCCTGTTCGTCTCATCACTGTTCTCTCAGGATTACTCCTGTGTTTTCCTGTTCGTCTCATCACTGTTCCCTCAGGATTACTCCTGTGTTCTCCTGTTCGTCTCATCACTGTTCTCTCAGGATTACTCCTGTGTTTTCCTGTTCGTCTCATCACTGTTCCCTCAGGATTACTCCTGTGTTCTCCTGTTCGTCTCATCACTGTTCTCTCAGGATTACTCCTGTGTTTTCCTGTTCGTCTCATCACTGTTCCCTCAGGATTACTCTTATGTTCTCCTTTCGTCTCATCACTGTTCTCTCAGGATTACTCCTGTGTTCTCCTGTTTGTCTCATCACTGTTCCCTCAGGATTACTCCTGTGTTGTCCTGTTCGTCTCATCACTGTTCCCTCAGGATTACTCCTGTGTTCTCCTGTTCGTCTCATCACTGTTCTCTCAGGATTACTCCTGTGTTTTCCTGTTCTTCTCATCACTGTTCCCTCAAGATTACTCCTGTGGTCTTCGGTCAGTGCTTTCTTTGAAGCGTAGTTTTGCAGTACTTTATGAAATGTGCTGCAGAAATAAACTCTGATTAGAGATCCTGTCTGGTGTATACTTTAGTAAAATGTACGCTGCAGTAATATTCTCCTTGTCTCTGCCGATCATCTGCATTCTGTGAGGTCTGAGGTCATGCTCTCCTCTGCCCTCTGTTGGAGAGGGACGGAAACATTCTTCACACCTGTCACATGACTGCAGCACAGCAGCTGCTAAATTATCTCTCATTCTGTTTGTTGTACACATGTGATGGAGTTGTTGATGTTGTAATGATGAGGTCCAATTTTAGGTCCATTTGACACAGGAACAGATGACCATCCTGCAGATGTTGGGCTTATGTTAGAATTTTACCTCCCGAATCGCATACACTTGATTTCTGTGGCAACAGTTTCAGTAAAAGCAGTGGAGATTGATGCTACAGAGTCCTTCTGTCACAGCTCTTGTGTGATGTTCTCTCATGCAGAAATGCATCTTTCACTGTCCTCCTGCTCCAAACTGTATGTGCGCCAGCAACTATAATCTCAGCTATAACGTTCTCTCTTAGAAATGTGCTGTTCCTCTCCTCGAGTTTGTGCCCGTGGTTTGAGTTCATTCCTCTCTCATCTCAATTCCTGTGTCGACTGTCTTCTCCTCCTCCTGGGACTTTAAAGAACCCGGATTATGGAGAAAACTTTCTCCCCGTTCAGTCCTCCGGGACAGTGCTCTCCACTGTTTCTAACAGACCAGTGAAGGGTGGCTCTGAAGACGCAGTTTAGCCCTCGTCCTGTCTCCATCCCTTCAGTGTTTGAGATGTAGTTTGAAATTCCTGCTTTTTCGGCATAGTTCACCCTGTCAAGCTCGATGTCAGTGCCCTGCACCCTCCCAAAGCTTTGCTGGGCCTTGCAGCACTAATGCCACTGTGTTAGGCTTTAGCTCTGTTCACTGGCCAATCAGAGCAGAGCTTTCTATCATGGAGGGGACAAAATGGAACCAATAAAACCTCAGTAGAACCTGGTCTTCAGCAGAGAAAAATGTCAGCCGGCTAGTGGCTTAGAAAGGGTGTGGTTGTGACTTTTTTTTAACCAAAAAGTTCATAAACC
The DNA here is from genome assembly GCA_029692085.1 of Gymnothorax javanicus. Classification (NCBI taxonomy): domain Eukaryota; kingdom Metazoa; phylum Chordata; class Actinopteri; order Anguilliformes; family Muraenidae; genus Gymnothorax; species Gymnothorax javanicus. The sequence goes on from CM056197.1 coordinate 3,838,129, forward strand.
TTTGTTTTGAACGTTTAAGAATAAACAGCTTGAGACCTTCATATGACAACCCGAAGTGCAAATCCAATGGTCTCGGGCTCTGGGTTTGACCGATGAAATTATTAGGCATATGCTGCCCTACATGATCATTGGCTGGAGAAGGAAGAAGCCAGCGGTAGAGGATTAGGAAGTATTTTTTCATTTTGACATTTTAGATGCATGTCAGAGAATCATCAGCTGACCCTCTACTGACCGAACCTCTGTGTGTAACGAGGACAGATCCTGTAGCTCTGGCCTGCGGGGCTCTGGTGAAGCTGGAGGCTCGGAGAGTTTGTGATTTTTCTGAGTTCTCTCTCTGCTCCAGGCCTCAGCCTCTCGGCTCATTTTTTGCTGCCATCTCATATTTTATTGTAACGGGAATCACTGCAGCGGGTGGAGTTTCTGCAACTGTGCACTGCTTATTCAACCCTTAGAGCAGCGTGAGATAATTCTGAAAACTGAAGGTGCTTTTAGCATGTCGCATAGGCCAGGCCTGTCGCCGGACACACGTCAAGGGTGGTCAGGGAAAACAATCCTGAGAGGTGGCCGGTCACTAATACGACAGTCAATGAATGATCAGTCAAGATACTGAGGACGTATTGGATAATTATAAATGCATTAATTAATAAAACATTTATTACCTCAGAAAACCAGGTCCAATCACCTGCCCGTCAGGAGTCACTGCAGTTTCTCTGTGCTCTTTGGGCGGTGCTGGTCCATTCAGACTGTTTTCTGTCCAAGTGCTGAGTATTTTGTATTTAATCCTTCCCAGCGAAGAGAAACTTGTCCCCGCATGAGCACTAGGGACTGGAATCGTGGACAAGACGGTGACGCCTTACATTATTTGTGTAGTGTTCATTCTGCTGTAAGACACACTGACTCTCTATCATTCCCTTCTTCTTTCTGTAGGCTTCGGGACTGAAGCTCCAGTCAAAGCTGGAAGTCCGAGGATCAATCATAAGAGGGCTATAAGGTAACCCCCCCCCGGGTCCTGTCACAGTGTCTGCAGGTTTAACTCCAGTCCTGGAGGGACACAGTGTCTGCAGGTTTAACTCCAGTCCTGGAGGGACACAGTGTCTGCAGGTTTAACTCCAGTCCTCGAGGGCCACAGTGTCTGCAGGTTTAACTCCATTCCTGGAGGGACACAGTGTCTGCAGGTTTAACTCCAGTCCTGGAGGGACACAGTGTCTGCAGGTTTAACTACAGTCCTGGAGGGACACAGTGTCTGCAGGTTTAACTCCAGTCCTGGAGGGAGACAGTGTCTGCAGGTGTAACTCCAGTCCTGGAGGGACACAGTGTCTGCAGGTGTAACTCCAGTCCTGGAGGGACACAGTGTCTGCAGGTGTAACTCCAGTCCTGGAGGGACACAGTGTCTGCAGGTGTAACTCCAGTCCTGGAGGGCCACAGTGTCTGCAGGTGTAACTCCAGTCCTGGAGGGACACAGTGTCTGCAGGTTTAACTCCAGTCCTGAAGGGACACAGTGTCTGCAGGTTTAACTCCAGTCCTGGAGGGACACAGTGTCTGCAGGTGTAACTCCAGTCCTGGAGGGCCACAGTGTCTGCAGGTGTAACTCCAGTCCTGGAGGGCCACAGTGTCTGCAGGTGTAACTCCAGTCCTGGAGGGACACAGTGTCTGCAGGTGTAACTCCAGTCCTGGAGGGCCACAGTGTCTGCAGGTGTAACTCCAGTCCTGGAGGGACACAGTGTCTGCAGGTTTAACTCCAGTCCTGGAGGGACACAGTGCTGCAGGTGTAACTCCAGTCCTGGAGGGACACAGTGTCTGCAGGTTTAACTCCAGTCCTGGAGGGACACAGTGCTGCAGGTTTAACTCCAGTCCTGGAGGGACACAGTGTCTGCAGGTGTAACTCCAGTCCTGGAGGGCCACAGTGTCTGCAGGTTTAACTCCAGTCCTGGAGGGCCACAGTGTCTGCAGGTTTAACTCCAGTCCTGGAGGGCCACAATGTCTGCAGGTTTAACTCCAGTCCTGGAGGGCCTCAGTGTCTGCAGGTTTAACTCCAGTCCTGGAGGGCCGCAGTGTCTGCAGGTTTAACTGCAGTCCTGGAGGGCTACAGTGTCTGCAGGTTTTACTCCAGTCCTGGAGGGACACAGTGTCTGCAGGTTTAACTCCAGTCCCGGAGGGACACAGTGTCTGCAGGTTTAACTCCAGTCCTCGAGGGCCACAGTGTCTGCAGGTTTAACTCCATTCCTGGAGGGACACAGTGTCTGCAGGTTTAACTCCAGTCCTGGAGGGACACAGTGTCTGCAGGTTTAACTCCAGTCCTGGAGGGACACAGTGTCTGCAGGTTTAACTCCAGTCCTGGAGGGACACAGTGTCTGCAGGTGTAACTCCAGTCCTGGAGGGACACAGTGTCTGCAGGTGTAACTCCAGTCCTGGAGGGACACAGTGTCTGCAGGTGTAACTCCAGTCCTGGAGGGCCACAGTGTCTGCAGGTGTAACTCCAGTCCTGGAGGGACACAGTGTCTGCAGGTTTAACTCCAGTCCTGAAGGGACACAGTGTCTGCAGGTTTAACTCCAGTCCTGGAGGGCCACAGTATCTTCAGGTGTACTCCAGTCCTGGAGGGACACAGTCCTGCAGGTTTAACTCCAGTCCTGGAGGGACACAGTGTCTGCAGGTTTAACTCCAGTCCTGGAGGGACACAGTGTCTGCAGGTTAACTCCAGTCCTGGAGGGACACAGTGTCTGCAGGTGTAACTCCAGTCCTGGAGGGCCACAGTGTCTGCAGGTGTAACTCCAGTCCTGGAGGGCCACAGTGTCTGCAGGTGTAACTCCAGTCCTGGAGGGACCACAGTGTCTGCAGGTGTAACTCCAGTCCTGGAGGGCCACAGTGTCTGCAGGTGTAACTCCAGTCCTGGAGGGACACAGTGTCTGCAGGTTTAACTCCAGTCCTGGAGGGACACAGTGTCTGCAGGTTTAACTCCAGTCCTGGAGGGACACAGTGTCTGCAGGTTTAACTCCAGTCCTGGAGGGGACACAGTGTCTGCAGGTTTAACTCCAGTCCTGGAGGGCCACAGTGTCTGCAGGTTTAACTCCAGTCCTGGAGGGCCACAGTGTCTGCAGGTTTAACTCCAGTCCTGGAGGGCCACAGTGTCTGCAGGTTTAACTCCAGTCCTGGAGGGCCTCAGTGTCTGCAGGTTTAACCTCCAGTCCTGCAGGTTTTACTCCAGTCCTGGAGGGACACAGTGTCTGCAGGTTTAACTGCAGTCCTGGAGGGACACAGTGTCTGCAGGTTTAACTCCTGTCCTGGAGGGACACAGTGTCTGCAGGTTTAACTCCAGTCCTGGAGGGACACAGTGTCTGCAGGTTTTACTCCAGTCCTGGAGGGACACAGTGTCTGCAGGTTTAACTCCAGTCCTGGAGGGACACAGTGTCTGCAGGTTTAACTCCAGTCCTGGAGGGACACAGTGTCTGCAGGTTTAACTCCAGTCCTGGAGGGACACAGTGTCTGCAGGTTTAACTCCAGTCCTGGAGGGCCACAGTGTCTGCAGGTTTAACTCCAGTCCTGGAGGGACACAGTGCTGCAGGTTTAACTCCAGTCCTGGAGGGACACAGTGTCTGCAGGTTTAACTCCAGTCCTGGAGGGACACAGTGTCTGCAGGTTTAACTCCAGTCCTGGAGGGACACAGTGTCTGCAGGTGTAACTCCAGTCCTGGAGGGACACAGTGTCTGCAGGTGTAACTCCAGTCCTGGAGGGACACAGTGTCTGCAGGTTTAACTCCAGTCCTGGAGGGACACAGTGTCTGCAGGTGTAACTCCAGTCCTGGAGGGCCACAGTGTCTGCAGGTGTAACTCCAGTCCTGGAGGGCCACAGTGTCTGCAGGTGTAACTCCAGTCCTGGAGGGCCACAGTGTCTGCAGGTTTAACTCCAGTCCTGGAGGGACACGGTGTCTGCAGGTTAAACTCCAGTCCTGGAGGGCCACAGGTTTAACTGTCCTGCAGGTTTAGGTCCAGTCCTGGAGGGACACAGTGTCTGCAGGTTTAACTCCAGTCCTGGAGGGACACAGTGTCTGCAGGTTTAACTCCAGTCCTGGAGGGACACAGTGTCTGCAGGTTTAACTCCAGTCCTGGAGGGACACAGTGTCTGCAGGTTTAACTCCAGTCCTGGAGGGACACAGTGTCTGCAGGTTTAACTCCAGTCCTGGAGGGACACAGTGTCTGCAGGTTTAACTCCAGTCCTGGAGGGACACAGTGTCTGCAGGTTTAACTCCAGTCCTGGAGGGACACAGTGTCTGCAGGTTTAACTCCAGTCCTGGAGGGACACAGTGTCTGCAGGTTTAACTCCAGTCCTGGAGGGACACAGTGTCTGCAGGTTTAACTCCAGTCCTGGAGGGACACAGTGTCTGCAGGTTTAACTCCAGTCCTGGAGGGGGACACAGTGTCTGCAGGTTTAACTCCAGTCCTGGAGGGACACAGTGTCTGCAGGTTTAACTCCAGTCCTGCAGGGACACAGTGTCTGCAGGTTTAACTCCAGTCCTGGAGGGCCACAGTGTCTGCAGGTTTAACTCCAGTCCTGGAGGGACACAGTGTCTGCAGGTTTAACTCCAGTCCTGGAGGGCCACAGTGTCTGCAGGTTTAACTCCAGTCCTGCAGGGACACAGTGTCTGCAGGTTTAACTCCAGTCCTGGAGGGCCACAGTGTCTGCAGGTTTAACTCCAGTCCTGGAGGGACACATTGTCTGCAGGTTTAACTCCAGTCCTGGAGGGCCGCAGTGTCTGCAGGTTTAACTCCAGTCCTGCAGGGACACAGTGTCTGCAGGTTTAACTCCAGTCCTGGAGGGCCACAGTATCTGCAGGTTTAACTCCAGTCGTGGAGGGACACATTGTCTGCAGGTTTAACTCCAGTCCTGGAGGGCCTCAGTGTCTGCAGGTTTAACTCCAGTCCTGGAGGGCCGCAGTGTCTGCAGGTTTAACTGCAGTCCTGAAGTGCTACAGTGTCTGCAGGTTTTACTCCAGTCCTGAAGGACCACAGTGTCGGCAGGTTTAACTCCAGTCCTGGAGGGCCGCAGTGTCTGCAGGTTTAACTCCAGTCCTGAATGGACACAGTGTCTGCAGGTTTAACTCCATTCCTGGAGGGCCGCGGTGTCTGCAGGTTTAACTCCAGTCCTGGAGGGACACAGTGTCTGCAGGTTAAACTCCAGTCCTGGAGGGAGACAGTGTCTGCAGGTTTAACTCCAGTCCTGGACGGACACAGTGTCTGCAGGTTTAACTCCAGTCCTGGAGGGCCGCAGTTTCTGCAGGTTTAACACCAGTCCTGGAGGGCCGCAGTGTCTGCAGGTTTAACTCCAGTCCTGGAGGGCCACAGTGTCTGCAGGTTTAACTCCAGTCCTGGAGCCGGACACAGTGTCTGCAGGTTTAACTCCAGTCCTGGAGGGCCACAGTTTCTGCAGGTTTAACTCCAGTCCTGGAGGGACACAGTGTCTGCAGGTTTAACTCCAGTCCTGGAGGGACACAGTGTCTGCAGGTTTAACTCCAGTCCTGAAGGGACACAGTGTCTGCAGGTTTAACTCCAGTCCTGGAGGGCCACAGTATCTGCAGGTTTAACTCCAGTCCTGGAGGGACACAGTGTCTGCAGGTTTAACTCCAGTCCTGGAGGGACACAGTGTCTGCAGGTTTAACTCTAGTCCTGAAGGGCCACAGTGTCTGCAGGTTTAACTCCAGTCCTGGAGGGACACAGTGTCTGCAGGTTTAACTCCAGTCCTGGAGGGACACAGTGTCTGCAGGTTTAACTCCAGTCCTGGAGGGCCGCAGTGTCTGCAGGTTTAACTCCAGTCCTGGAGGGACACAGTGTCTGCAGGTTTAACTCCAGTCCTGGAGGGACACAGTGTCTGCAGGTTTAACTCCAGTCCTGGAGGGACACAGTGTCTGCAGGTTTCTCCAGTCAGGTTTTAACACCAGTCCTGGAGGGCCGCAGTATCTGCAGGTTTAACTCCAGTCCTGGAGGGCCACAGTGTCTGCAGGTTTAACTCCAGTCGTAGAGGGACACAGTGTCTGCAGGTTTAACTCCAGTCCTGGACGGACACAGTGTCTGCAGGTTTAACTCCAGTCCTGGAGGGCCGCAGTGTCCGCAGGTTTAACTCCAGTCCTGGAGGGACACAGTGTCTGCAGGTTTAACTCTAGTCCTGAAGGGCCACAGTGTCTGCAGGTTTAACTCCAGTCCTGGAGGGCCGCAGTTTCTGCAGGTTTAACACCAGTCCTGGAGGGACACAGTGTCTGCAGGTTTAACTCCAGTCCTGGAGGGACACAGTGTCTGCAGGTTTAACTCTAGTCCTGAAGGGCCACAGTGTCTGCAGGTTTAACTCCAGTCCTAGAGGGCCGCAGTATCTGCAGGTTTAACTCCAGTCCTGGAGAGACACAGTGTCTGCAGGTTTAACTCCAGTCCTGGAGGGCCGCAGTGTCTGCAGGTTTAACTCCAGTCCTGGAGGGCCGCAGTGTCCGCAGGTTTAACTCCAGTCCTGGAGGGACGCAGTGTCTGCAGGTGTAACTCCAGTCCTGGACGGACACTGTGTCTGCAGGTTTAACTCCAGTCCTGGAGGGCCACAGTGTCTGCAGGTTTAACACCAGTCCTGGACGGCCACAGTATCTGCAGGTTTAACTCCAGTCCTGGAGGGCCACAGTGTCTGCAGGTTTAACTCCAGTCGTAGAGGGACACAGTGTCTGCAGGTTTGACTCCAGTCCTGGAGGGCCACAGTATCTGCAGGTTTAACTCCAGTCCTGGAGGGACACAGTGTCTGCAGGTTTAACTCCAGTCCTGGAGGGACACAGTGTCTGCAGGTTTAACTCTAGTCCTGAAGGGCCACAGTGTCTGCAGGTTTAACTCCAGTCCTGGACGGACACAGTGTCTGCAGGTTTAACTCCAGTCCTGGAGGGCCGCAGTGTCTGCAGGTTTAACACCAGTCCTGGACGGCCACAGTATCTGCAGGTTTAACTCCAGTCCTGGAGGGCCACAGTGTCTGCAGGTTTAACTCCAGTCGTAGAGGGACACAGTGTCTGCAGGTTTGACTCCAGTCCTGGAGGGCCACAGTATCTGCAGGTTTAACTCCAGTCCTGGAGGGACACAGTGTCTGCAGGTTTAACTCCAGTCCTGGAGGGACACAGTGTCTGCAGGTTTAACTCTAGTCCTGAAGGGCCACAGTGTCTGCAGGTTTAACTCCAGTCCTGGCGGGCCGCACTGTCTGCAGGATTATACCTTCTACTGAGGAAATGGATTCTTCTTCATTGATTATTGGTAGTGGACAAGCCAGTTTGCATTATTCCTATCCCTCAACTGAATTTCCTTTGAAAACTCCTTAATACAAAAAGCATAATGCATAATGCAACTAAAATACATATCAATACGCAAAACGATGAAGGATTTGCTAGAATGGAAGTATATTGTGAATTACAGTCGTGGGAATTTACTTTGCTCAAAGTTGTGAACGTGTTTAGTAATCGTGACACAACTCCTTTAATGAGCTGTTGTTAGTTATTGTTTTGGATTCCATGTATCTCAATCAGTAACACTGCCAAATATGGTCCAACTCTGAGTCAAATCTTAAGGTATTGAGAGTTATTATAAACCCTCAGCAGTCAAAATGCCTAAGTGCGTTAGACCAGAACGATTAAATATTACTGATGAGACCAAAAAACACTTTTCCATTCAGAAGTTTGAACAATACGTCATCCATGCAAACCATCTGAAAACATTTCAGCAACTCCTGAGCTGGTGCTAGTCAGGCTTATGGGTCATTCCATGTCAAATCACCCAAAAAAAATGGGATTCTTCACCTCTCTTGTATTGATTTTCTTCAAATTTGTTTTGCAAGTTGGCTATGGCCCCAAACTTCCAAATCTCAAATTTCATTTCAATCGGACCTTCCAGTGCAAAGTTACGGCCTTTTTTTTTTTTTTTTAATATTTCGCGAAAAATGGCCCTGGCCGCCAAAATTCAAATGGCCTTATCTCTAAAACTACTTGAACGATTTTGACAAACAAGCTTTTGTTGGAAAGGGAATCACACAAGCATTCCAAATCTGCCATTTTAAACTCATTCCGGTAACTCTGGGTGTGGTGAACACCAAATTGTCTCCTGATGAGGTTTCTGCAACATATCAAAAACTTGGAAACGTATTTTTTTTTTTGTTTGTTTTTCAGCAATATCCAATTAAATCTGGTTTACCCTTGCTGAAATTCAGGTCTGTGTACACAAAATGTACTACATACATACTTATCCCCACAGTTGAGTTCTGTTAAGTGTAGTCTTGTTCCATATATGGTCATGTTTTCTACCCTGACAGCTTGCACACTTTTAGTAAAAATCAAATTCAAGTCCCACTATCGAAGTTGCTCCTGGTAATGTAGTCCCACTTGGTTCAGTTTATTCAGAATCAATTTGCCAAACTGGGCAGACTTTTGAAGTTTTCATCAAGTCACTGCGGCTGAGAGTATATTGCCTCGATGAGGATGATGTAAGTGATGGGGTGTCAATAACACACAGAATATCCACCTCAGGTAGCCAACAAATGTCATTCCGTGATAGCCAGTGTTTTGATTGATTTGTCTCCTAATACAAACAAACTGTAAACAAGATTTATTGAAGGAAGGCATCCTGAATAAAATGAAGATATACATGTACTTACATTTTTAATTCTCTCACTTGTTTACAAATACTAAAAATTGAAATTGAGAGTTGAAGTTCCTTTATCTTCTTAAGCATGCTGTGATGACTAATTATAGGGGACCACCTCTTCCTAGCCCAGGGAGTCCCAGTGCATCGCTAATTGCACAAGAACTCTCAAAAAATGGCTGGACACATGAATATTAATTTTTAATTACTCTATAACTAAAAATAATATGCTTCTAAGTTTTTGATACGTTGTAGATACCTCATCAGGGTACAGTTTGGTGTTATAAAAAAATTCAAGGTCACGCGACCCTCAAGGTCAAAATATAGTCAATAATTCATCACACCCAGAGTTAACCAGAATGAGTTTAAAATGGCAGATTTGGAATGCTTGTGTGATTCCCTTTCCAACAATACCTTGTTTGTCAAAATCGGTCAAGTAGTTTTGGAGATATGGCCATTTGAATTTTGGCGGCCATGGCCATTTTTCACGAAATATCCCAAAAAAAAAAAAACAAAAGGCCGTAACTTTGCACTGGAAGGTCCAATTGAGCTGAAATTTGAGATTTGGGAGTTTTGGGTCACGACCAATTCACACACAAATTTTGAGCAAAGTTGGAGATGGTGAGGTTTAGCTCATTGGGTGATTTGACATGGAATAACCCTAAGGCCATTTGACACAGAATCACCCCCACAGCTAGTCATTTGCTCTTCAGGGTTCATTTGGACCATGTGACAGAGGAGAAGAGTCTGAAACTCATCTTTTGCAGTTGTTTATTTGTAAAGGATTATTTAAAGCTATGATGTCATCACAATATACTTACATACTGAAATGACTGCAATGGTATTCGCTGCAAGAAAAATAAGATGATCAACTTTCATCTTCAATGCCCATTAGCTTGTAGAAATATAATGACTTAGCTTGACTGTGGTGTGAACATCTCAGTGCTGTATTTCTCTCAGTAATAAATTTGTAGTATAAATGTTCATTTCCTCAAGAGAAAACTCTCATTCCTGCAGCCTTCATAAGGAGTTTTCAGTGGAAGAGAAGGACAAATCTACACAAAAGGACAAAGAGGTTGATTCCCACCTTCTGGCTGTCCTGCCCAACGGTTTGTATCAGACTCAGATCAGACATTTACTTTTTTAGGCCTTACTACATAAAGTCTCTGGTTTTCTAAAATGAACAAATCCTTTAATTGACCTATGTGTTGTTGAGGTTTGCCTTGTAACATGTCAGTGGCAATGAGGAAGTTTGAGAAGAACTATAGCTGGGCTGTGTTTTAATGTGTGTCAGTGTGTGTTAGAGAGTTAGAGGGACTACAGCTGGGCTGTGTTGTAATGTGTGTCAGTATGTATGAGAGAGTTAGTTAGGGACTATAGCTGGGCTGTGTTGTAATGTTTGTCAGTGTGGTTGAGTGAGTTAAAGGCACTATAGCTGGGCTGTGTTGTAATGTGTGTCAGTATGTATGAGTGAGTTAGAGGGACTATAGCTGGGCTGTGTTGTAATGTGTGTCAGTGTGTATGAGAGAGTTAGTTAGGGACTATAGCTGGGCTGTGTTCTAATGTGTGACAGTGTGTTTGAGTGAGTTATAGAGGGACTATTGCTGGGCTGTGTTGTAATGTGTGTCAGTGTATGAGAGAGTTCGAGAGGGAGTATAGCTGGGCTTTGTTGTAAGGTGTCAGTGTGTATGAGAGAGTTAGAGAGGGACTATAGCTGGGCTGTGTTGTAATGTGTGTCAGTGTGTATGAGAGAGTTAGTGAGGGTCTATAGCTGTCCTGTGTTGTAATGTATGTTGGTGGATATTAGAAAGTTAGAGGGACTATAGCTGGGCTGTGTTGTAAAGTGTGTCGGTGTGTATGAGAGAGTTAGTGAGGGACTATTGTGGGGCTGTGTTGTAATGTGTGTCAGTATGTATGAGTGAATTAGACGGACTATAGCTGGGCCATGTTGTAATGTGTGTCAGTGTGTATGAGAGAGTTAAGGAGGGACTATAGCTGGGCTGTGTTGTAATGTGTGTCAGTGTGTATGAGAGAGTTAGCTAGGGACTATAGCTGGGCTTTGTTTTAATGTGTGTCAGTGTGTATGAGAGAGTTAGAGAGTGAATATAGCTGGGCTGTGTTGTAATGTGTGTCAGTGTGTTTGAGTGAGTTAGAGAGGGACTATAGCTGGGCTGTGTTGTAATGTGTGTCACTGTGTATGAGAGAGTTAGTTAGGGAATATAGCTGGGCTGTGTTGTAATGAGTGTCAGCATGTATGAGTGAGTTAGAGGGACTATAGCTGGGCTGTGTTGTAATGTGTGTCAGTGTGTATGAGAGAGTTAGAGAAGGACTATGGCTGGGCTGTGTTGTAATGTGTGTCAGTGTGTGTGAGTGAGTTAGGGACTATAGCTGGGCTGTGTTATAATGTTTGTCAGTGTGTTTGAGTGAGTTAGAGGGTCTATAGCTGGGCTGTGTTGTAATGTGTGTCAGTTTGTATGAGAGAGTTCGAGAGGGAGTATAGCTGGGCTTTGTTGTAAGGTGTCAGTGTGTATTAGAGAGTTAGTTAGGGACTTTAGCTGGGCTGTGTTGTAATGTGTGTCAGTGTGTTTGAGTGAGTTAGAGAGGGACTGTAGCTGGGCTGTGTTGTAATGTGTGTCAGTATATATGAGATTGCGGGACTATAGCTGGGCTGTGTTGTAATGTGTGTCAGTATGTATGAGAGAGTTAGTGAGGGACTATAGCTGGGCTGTGTTGTAATGTGTGTCAGTGTGTATGAGAGAGTTATTGAGGGACTATAGCTGGGCTGTGTTGTAATGTGTGTCAATGTGAATTAGAGAGTTGGTGAGGGTCTATAGCTGGGCTTTGTTATGTGTGTCAGTATGTTTGAGAGAGTTAGTGAGGGACTATAGCTGGGCTGTTTTGTAATGTGTATCAGTATGTATGAGAGAGTTAGTGAGGGACTATAGCTGGGCTGTGTTGTAATGTGTGTCACTGTGAATGAGAGAGTTAGAGAGGGACTATAGCTGGGCTGTGTTGTAATGTGTGTCAGTATGTATGAGAGAGTTAGGGACTATAGCTGGGCTGTGTTCTAATGTGTGACAGTGTGTTTGAGTGAGTTATAGAGGGACTATAGCTGGGCTGTGTTGTAATGTGTCAGTGTGTATGAGAGCGTTCGAGAGGGAGTATAGCTGGGCTTTGTTGTAAGGTGTCAGTGTGTATGAGAGCGTTCGAGAGGGAGTATAGCTGGGCTTTGTTGTAAGGTGTCAGTGTGTATGAGAGAGTTGGTGAGGGTCTGTAGCTGGGCGGTGTTGTAATGTGTGTCAGTGTGTATGAGAGAGTTAGTGAGAGCTGTATTGTAATATGCATCTCTGATAGCTGGCATGTCTTGTGTATTAAAAGCCCTTGATTTGCCAGGTTTGCTGGTATATCTGCCTGTTTTCCTCTCTTGTTATTTGGGAAGGGCAGTTCATTTCGTCGTCTGACGACCTGGAAGGAGGGAAGCTCAGCATGTGGCATTTATCACTCATTCATCATCACGTCGTCTCTGCTGAAAAGATCTGCTTCATTTATCAGGTCTTTGTTGTTGGCCTCCACCCACGAATAACTTCTCATTCTTCAGCTGAAAATCGCACTGGGAAAATACGCGGTTGAAGTTCTTGTTTGCGTTCTTGACTGTACGTAGCTGTTGGACTTTAAAGTAAAGTTTGTTTGATGCACTAAATGCATCTATGCTTTAGATTTTGTAAACTTATGATTTGCTCCATGTGAGTATATGGTAATATATTTAGTTTTGAATTCTATCAACCTGTAGTTTATAAGCTGGTCAAATTGATTGACGTTTTCCATCCATCCCAATTTCTATTTGATTAGAGGGTTTCGTTTTAACAGCCGTTGCATGAAAAGCACAACCCTGATCACTAATTGCTGTATATTCTGTCTCAATCTGCGCTGGTTTTGACCTCTTACACCTTTGGCCTTATGCAGGGAATCTTTAACAGTGTCTTCTTATGATGATACAGGACCTGCAATATTAATATGCGTTCTCCTGGTGTCATGTTTCCTGATTACAGAGGCTTCCCTCTCCACTGCCCATGTTCTGTTTCTGCGGACCCGTGCATTTTTCACTGTTAACACATTCAACCTTTTGAAAAGCCTGTGTTTGGTCAGTCTGCGATATTGACACGTTCTGCTTAATTCTGTCAGGTTCATAACACAGTGATTTGTTTTATTGATGAATTCCCTTGCATGTAACCCTCCCTACAGATGCATTTAAGGACAGGTGATTTTTTCAGGTCTCCGATGGATCAATGTAATGAGTTTTACAGCCTGTTCCCCTGTGTGTCCCAGTTTATGGTAACTCTAGTATGTTTGCTGAATGGTTTGGTTATAATTATGTCAGTGATTATTGGCCAGAGATTGTTTTCTCTAAAGTGCTTTATGTATGTTGAAATGTTTTTGTTTTTTTTTTTGTTTTTTTTTATCATGCTAGAGGGTGAGTAATATCTGGCCACTAGGGTTCACCCCTTGGTGTAATGAGGACTGTGCTTTTATCAGGACCTGCTGAAAGAGGGGAACAGGGGACAGTTTTTTGCTCTATCTCTGACAAGAAAGAGTGCAGTATATCTGCTAGATAGTCTTTCTTTGTTTTGAGCAGTCCAAACTAAAAGCGAATTGCACTCTCAATTCAGTATGTCAGTTGAATTATGCTTGAATACAATTTCAGTGCCGCGATTTGTTGCAGTATTTGTAAGTTGCAATAATTTGTAATTTTAAGATATTGGAATATCTTCACAAATATTTCCAGTCTCACCTTGTTACTAGCTTTTAGGGTGACCTTGATTTTTGTCTGTTCCTCTGTTCAGTTTCAGAGCTGAAGAAGCGTTTTGAACGCGTGGCGCCCGGCGACTTGAGAATGAACAGGTACTGCTCTCTGAAGAAGCCCTTGGGTGCTTTACTGCGATGCACTGCTCGTCAGGAAATGTTGACTCACTCCGTTTGTCCATGTTCGGTACATTTCGACATGCCTTTCCTTTAGTTAGGTAAACGTTCGGTCCTTTATTGGCCTGACTGCTGGCTGTGTTGTAAGCAGTGAATGCCGGGTCAGGCTGTTCTGGAACTGAGTCGGTTGTGCTGGTTTGGATTTGTGAAACAGGGTGAAGTCTGCTTGTGAGGAGTCTGGAGTGCTGATCCAGGAGAGCCTCTTCATGTGACGGTTTTATGGATTCACATGGTTTCATCCTCGAGTCATGTTTCAGGGGTCTGAACTGTGTCCTGATTTTTTTTTTTTTTTTTTTTTTTTTGAGCCAAGCTGATATCCCAATAGACTATTTGCGAGAACCGCGTTGCCCCTGCACCTTGGTACCTCTGCCAAACATTCAATAGCGTGGGTCCACACATACAGCGGGAAACAGTGAGAACGCACAGAAAACATCACGTTTTCGGAGTTAAAATACTGGACTTTACCCATCAAATATTATCATACCATGAGCGTAAGAAACAACTATGATATCTCTGGATTGAACACGGTGATTTTCTGCTTTCTGCATGTGCACAGAGTCAGATATTTTGCTCATTTAAATTGTGCTTCGGACACACATTTGAGCGATAATTAGAGAAAATGCCCAACTGTTGATATTTCTTTTCAGTGCTTTTTCTCTGACTCATATTTTATCGGGGTAGAATAAAGCATACGATATAAGATAAAATTGAATGAGTTCCTGTATCACCCATTCATGTGTCATGTTATTATTGTACTGGGTGACACTCCATTTTTTTATGGCAGATTTACGTAAAAAAAAAACCCAATCATCAATGTGTTGAATTATTCCAATCACCCTTTCATTGGACGCGTTTTCAGTCTACTGGCGCCATAAAGCGGACAGAACTGACAAAAAGGGAAGATCACAGTTATGTGTTACGCCTCTCTTGTTCTAACAAATGCAGCAGCGAAAAGATATCTCCATTCAAACGAAGAAATTCAATGCTGGCTTGAAATGTAGGCGGACAAAAATGTACAATCACAGCTAGATACTACACGCAAAAACTCGGAGATTTATGGAATAATTTGTGAGTAGTTACATTTGCGTGGTTATCACAGAATAACAGATCCGTGCCGTGACAAACTAAAGAAAATGCGGCAGCGATATTTCAAAGTGCGGGGCGCCATGCGAAAGTCTGGCAGCTGAAGTTATGAGATCGATAAATTTTCGTGGTATGAGGCAGTGGACAGCATAATCGGCCAAAAATGCAAGGGCGAAAGAATTCCGTATGCAGCATCCACCAATATCTAATGTAATCAGTACATTTTCAGCTTACCTGGATGTTTGGGTACCCAGAGTAAGATTCCGACGTGTAAAAACAAAAAGCATCCAGTCAAGAAAATTTCGAGTTTAATTTTCCGTGCTGCTATACGTGGTAATTCATGTTACAGATGACACACTGGGTTGCTAGGGCACGCGCAGTATATGCATTCGCCATATTAATATTCAATATTAATATTCTAAACCCCCTTCTCAAGAATAAAACCCCCCAAAATGGCTTATCCTTTTAAAATTGTTCCCCATTTAAAACCACCTAGGTGCCTACTGCAACGTGCTGTATCAGAATTTTGACATGTATGCAAGTGTACTCGGGTACGGTACGATATTTCTAGTGTGAAAGCTGACCAGCGGGGGTAGAGGGGAGGGGGGACAATCGTACTGTGGCACTGTACGGAACAATCGTACCTAATGTGAAAGCGCCCTCAGAATAGTCACGGTCTACTGGCAGTCCTCAATCCAAAACTGACCTGTACAGTGTCACTAAAACATCCTTTTTGTGACCAGAAACGGTCACTCCACAGTCCTGTAGATGTGTCTTTAATTTTGGGACAGTCCAAGTGTTAAAGGTGGCCATATTTTGAAGAAATAAACTGCCAGAAAACGGGATTCTCAAGTCCGTTCTCTCTAAAATCATGATGGCAGACGGACTGGCTTGACAGACCTAGCATCAAGCCTGGCTAGTAACCACAACTAGAGGGCGCTACGGTTCTGTACTCGCAAAAGGCCTATTCACTTTCACCTCAGTGTTGATGTTGAACAGCTATACAAAATTTAAATCATCTTAAAATGGTCATTCTGTAAAAGTGGTGAAATTGTAAAACACGTATATAAATACCAAAGGTTCATTGCTTCCTTTTTTTTGAAAATGATTTTACTTGTATTTCAACATAATGTACTAGAGGGCATGGTCTGGATGAAAGTATGTCTTTCTGTTACCCAGTACCCTCCAATCAATTTCTTTTCAGGCCAGTTCAACGCTACGCTGCTCGGAATGCAGCTCAACAAATCAAACTGACTCCAATCCCCTCAAAATCTCCGCTACACAGTCTTTTTTCTTTCACATGTTTGCAGTAGATGTCAGGGGGCAGGAGTGTGTCAGACTCACAGTGACTTTACTGTGAGAGTTTTAAGCAGAAGGCACCTTCAGTGCGGCTCTAAAAATGGAGTCGGTTTTATTTTTCACAGTAATTTTTACAGGAGATTGTCTGACAGACTCCATCCAGCTCAGTTTTATAAGGCTGTGTCGTGTCCTTAGCTGCTCCGGTCCGTAACTCTCATGATAAACAAAAGTTCCTTTTCTGTGCAGTCGCAACCTTCCTCTGTCACTAATATTCACACCTTTCCTGGGTCTGTTTTCTCTTCAGTTTCAAATTACCTGATCAAAAGTAAAGGTTTTTTTTCCAGCAGTTAAGTTTTCAAACTTGAGTCACGTCTTTGGATGGCTGTGCTGAAATTTACTCTGAGAGATAAAAATACTCTGGCTTTTAAAAGTCAGTTTGAGACTAAATGACCAGTATTCTACGGAACCTGACAAGAGTTGAATATAAATTGTACGCATTTCCTCAAACTTTTTTGTTTTCAAACTCGAGTTGGCTCTCTGTGTGGCTGGACCCGAGGTACAGTTGAAGAATTGAATAATGCTTGCTCTTGATTGGTAGCGTATGTTCAGGATGGGTTTTGATTGGATCATTTCGCTGTTTCCCGTTGAGCAGGAAGGAGCGAATCGCCCGTCGTTTGGAGGGAATTGAGAATGAGGCCCCGCCCATTATAGCACCCAGGGGCCAGATGACCAATCAGCGGCTAGAAGAGGACATACCTCGGTACAGCCGCGCTGTCGACCCCTGTGATCCAAGGGAGCAGGGCATTGTGGGTAAGACCAGGAGCTTGGCAGACCATGGTCAGGTGACTTGGTAAAGAGTGATGGGGTAGGGCTGCAGTTACAGGCTGCCCAGTTCTGGCTCATCAGAGGTGCATTGCGCTGGACTACAAATGGGCGTCTGTGTGTCTTTGGGCTCTGCTTCAAATCGGCGGCCAGTTTAGACTTTTGAGTAATAATACTCGCCCCAAGCAAAGACTAAAATTAGAGGCACTCTGAAAGTGCAAACCTCCACCAAGGCAGCACAGTCGAAATCTTGCTAAGTCAACATGGCTCAAGAAATGTAGGGTATCTGCAACATAGGATTTCAAGATGGCTCCCATGGCGGCCGTATTGTTTGATGCAGCACGTTCCACACTGATAGGTTCCATCCCTGATACGAGACCAATCAACCCACAAAATTTGAGTGATAACACAGGAAGCGAAGTTCAGTTGTCGAGTGTCATAGGATTTCAAGATGGCAGCCATATTGTTTGACCGATCGCAGTCAAAATCAATAGGGTCAATCCCTGATATAATAGCAACCCACCCACAAAAAGAGATATCCGTTCATAACTCTTTGAGTTATCTTGTACACAAACAGACAGACAGACAAACCACCACCGGCAAAAACATAAACTCCTTGGCGGAGGTAATTAGTCTCTAGTGATGAAATGATACCCAGTTGGTCAAAAGGAATTAAGTTTTTAACTAGCAGTAAGCCTCATCAGGTCTGGTCTGATATCTGATGTTCGGACATCAGATATCAGAGGACATTTTCAGGCCAAAGTTCCTGCATTTCTCAGAGTCAGACAGAGATGGGCAGTAAATCTTTATACTGTACACATATATCCTGAAACACAGTGTTTTCACTCTGAGTAATACTGCACACATATATCCTGAAACACAGTGTTTTCACTCTGAGTAATACTGTACACATATGTCCTGAAACACAGTGTTTTCACTCTGAGTAATACTGTACACATATATCCTGAAACACATTGTTTTCACTCTGAGTAATACTGTACACATATATCCTGAAACACAGTGTTTTCACTCTGAGTAATACTGTACACATATATCCTGAAACAGTGTTTTCACTCTGAGTAATACTGTACACATATATCCTGAAACAGTGTTTTCACTCTGAATAATACTGTACACATATATCCAGAAACACAGTGTTTTCACTCTGAGTAATACTGTACACATATATCCTGAAACAGTGTTTTCAGTCTGAGTAATACTGTACACATATATCCTGAAACACAGTGTTTTCACTCTGAGTAATACTGTACACATATATCCTGAAACACAGTGTTTTCACTCTGAGTAATACTGTACACATATATCCTGAAACACAGTGTTTTCACTCTGAGTAATACTGTACACATATATCCTGAAACACAGTGTTTTCACTCTGAGTAATACTGTACACATATATCCTGAAACACAGTGTTTTCACTCTGAGTAATACTGTACACATATATCCTGAAACACAGTGTTTTCACTCTGAGTAATACTGTGCACATATATCCTGAAACAGTGTTTTCACTCTGAGTAATACTGTACACATATATCCTGAAACAGTGTTTTCACTCTGAGTAATACTGTACACATATATCCTGAAACAGTGTTTTCACTCTGAGTAATACTGTGCACATATATCCTGAAACACAGTGTTTTCACTCTGAGTAATACTGTACACATATATCCTGAAACACAGTGTTTTCAGTCTGAGTAATACTGTACACATATATCCTGAAACACAGTGTTTTCACTCTGAGTAATACTGTACACATATATCCTGAAACACAGTGTTTTCAGTCTGAGTAATACTGTACACATATATCCTGAAACACTGTGTTTTCACTCTGAGTAATACTGTACACATATATCCTGAAACACAGTGTTTTCACTCTGAGTAATACTGTACACATATATCCTGAAACACAGTGTTTTCACTCTGAGTAATACTGTACACATATATCCTGAAACAGTGTTTTCACTCTGAGTAATACTGTACACATATATCCTGAAACAGTGTTTTCACTCTGAGTAATACTGTACACATATATCCTGAAACACAGTGTTTTCAGTCTGAGTAATACTGTACACATATATCCTGAAACAGTGTTTTCACTCTGAGTAATACTGTACACATATATCCTGAAACACAGTGTTTTCACTCTGAGTAATACTGCACACATATATCCTGAAACACAGTGTTTTCACTCTGAGTACAGCTGTGAACCGCTGAGGCTTCAGTTACCCATCTTTGGTCACTCCTGACTGTGTACTAACAAAACAATACCCTCTTCCTCTCACTTCCTCTCTCTTTCCCTTTCTTCCTTCTTTCTTCCTCTCTCGTCCTTCTCTCTTCTCTCCCCTTTTTTCCTCTGTCCTCCCTCTCTCTTCCTCTCGCTTCCTCTTTCCTTCTCCTCATTTGTCCTGTTTCCTCATTTCCTCCTCCCTTGACTCCGCCCACAGTCACACGATACAGTAAGGAGGATTTGGCTGCTCCAGAGGTTGTGGGGTCAGAGCGGAGATCCAGGGCTCGGAGCCGGACGGAGCCTGTATCCACTCACTTGGTTCAGGGGCCGGTTTCAGGGGCCCCCACTGACCCCCAGTCGCTGGAGTCTAAAGCGGAGCGGATCGCGCGGTACAAGGCGGAGCGCCGGCGGCAGCTGGCAGAGCGATACGGGCTCTCATTGGAGCAGGAGTTGGAGCCGGAACCTCCCCCTCGCCACAACCGCTTCCGCCGAGAGGCCGAGGCCCCCGAGAGGCGGGGCCAGGGCGGGGTCTCGCTCGGAGTGGGGCAGGCCGTGATTCCCGCTAACGTGGAGAGTCAGAGTTGCGTGCAGGAAAGTCAGAGCGGCGGGGTCTCGGAGCGGGACAGGAACATGAATATCGAGAACTTCCGGCGAGTGCAGGACCGGATCAGAGCCAACACCAACTACATGGAGGTGTCGTCCCCCCAGAACACTCCCAGCCGTGACCCCGTGCCCCCCGTCTCCAGCTCCCCCCGCGATTCCCGGCGCTCGTCTCTCCCATCCTCTCGGTACGGCGTCTCTCCCGGGGACCTGTTCATCGAGCAGCAGGCCCAGAGCATCCTCAGCAGGCAGGGGTGAGTCACCCTGAACTGAACCCTAAACCTGCCCCTCCAACTACCCTAACCCCGCCCCTCAACACGCCATGACCCCGCCCTCTGCACACCCTAATGCTGTCCCTCAACACACCCTAACCCTGCCACACAAGCCATAACCCCGCCCCTCCACTCACTCTAACCCCGCCCCTCCACTCACCCTGACCCCGCCCCTCAACAGGCCATAACCCTGCCCCTCCACACACCCTAACCCCGCCCCTCAACAAGCCATAACCCCGCCCCCTGCACACCCTAATACTGTCCCTCAACACACCCTAACCCTGCCACACAAGCCATAACCCCGCCCCTCCACTCACCCTCTAACCCCGCCCCTCCACTCACCCTGACCCCGCCCCTCAACAGACCATAACCCCGCCCCTCCACACACCCTAACCCCGCCCGTCCACACCCTAACTCTGTTTGTTTCACCTTAAGATTCTCTGGGCCGTGCCCCCACCTGCTAATTTAAAGCCCAGATCATTTTGTCGGGTTGATCCTCTGATTTGGGTGTAGAGTGGGAGGGCTCCCCATTGTTGGGAGTGCATTTTGGGGGCGCCCGTGATCAGTGGCTGCACTGTGTGGTTTCAGTAGTCATTCCAGCCCCTCGTTTTCCTCCAGGTGAAGCATACGGTTGACGTTATGAAATATAAGTGACTTGATGGCGCCCATTGTGTGAGCAGCACTGTCTCTTCTGGGGGATACGACAGTGGGTTATATTTCTCATTTATAACCCAAGCCTCAGATTCCCAAAATACCACTGGTTCCTTGTTCTGTAGCACTGCCCAGTCAGGACCAGTATGGAGGCCATGGGTCAGACTGTGAACATCTGGAAACAACTTCTGCTGTTTTTATGGGTGCAAGTTAGGGTGATAGACGAACTGTTGAATGCCATTTTGCTGTCATTTGAACACAGTAATGTGGAAACGCAGGAAACGTGGGATCTGTAAGTTCAGGAGGGAAAATTCTGATCCAGCAGAACATCTGCTCAAAGGACTATGTTCTTGGGAAACCGCCAGTCTGAAAGACCAGTATCTGAGTGACTTTTGGTGGAAGACATTTTGTTTGTGGATTATGGAGGTCTTGATGTGTAGACGTGAATTTGCTGCTGCTGGTTTTACAAATGTTTCTCATGATTTCCTCTTCTTTTGCATTTTTACATGCTCTTGCTTTGTTCATTCTGATGTCCGACTGTGGGGACGATGTTGGGGGAAATGAGGAGTTTGAATTCTTCTGGAACATGGCTCGTGCTGTTTGATGCGGCCCATTACAGGCCACGGCTCTTCTCTGTTTTCGGAAGGCCAACCCACAGTAGTGTTAGCGCTAACAGTCCCGTAATGTGATCCTCCGCAGGGAGTCGGGCTGTTCTTGTGCATGTTTATCGTGTTGTCACCACAAAGCGCATTTAGTGTTTGTTATGTAGATGGACAACTGCTGGACGAGGGGGAGGAGCTGCAGTTATAGGAGTTTGCAGTCGGTGTGTTTTGCTAAAGCGTACGCTGTTATGTATTTTGAAACAAGGTTTCAGTAATAACTGCGGCTCATGGGCATAAATAGACATTGCTAATTTGTTTGAATTAAAAAAAAAAGTGGCTGGATACATGTTCGGCCTATTCCTGAATATTACACTGCTGTTTCCGATTCCCAGACCAGGATGATTGCTTCCTCATTTAAGCTGAAAATTCTGGGCAAACCCCAATCGTAACTGCTTCACATCTCTCACCTTTTCACATCTGTTTGTCTCTTAATACTTTACATTTCTCATTACCTTCCCTTGTCCCTCCTGAATTTAGCTTTATATGATACCTTTGGCCTTGACATTATCTGCCCCTCAGATATTCCTGAGGCAGGTTATGGGCATGCTATTAATGTTTGTATGTATTTATGGCTTTAACTTGTCTGTCAATTGTTGCTGTGTGGCAGTTCTCATCCATGTGGGTTTGTCTTTGCTGCCATTAAAATATAGCCTGGAATATGGCATATTAGACATGAAACATGGCTACTGAGTCAACAATAGGGGGCTCCAACCCTAGCCTTCTGCAGAAAGTGAGATGCCATGTTCAGTGTAAGACGGAGATGGGATCTACTGCTTCTATGAAAATTCATTCTGATGACTGCTTTAATGGGGCCTTGAGGCATTCATTCATTCATTCATTCATTCATTCATTCATTTCTTTTAAGGCTTTTTCCAGATGCTGTTATTCATGCTTCTGTTTTCTACTTGCAATCCTTTAAGTCCAATCAGACGATTAACGGACTAATTCTCATGTGCCCCACCTTGGAATTTCACCTATAACCTCAGGGTTGTGATTCCTGAACCATTAAGCTACACTTCGGGGATGCATCCAAATCGCTGCCACTACGTCTCAAAAGTCGGCCTACATTACAATAATCTTGGACAAGAGTGGAGAGGAAAAGTTTGGGGGCTCGTCCGGGCGGTGTTCCTTGCACCTTTTGCTCCTGAAGCAAGAATCACATATCACTGAAACGAATGTGCTGGGACCGGGACAGTAGTAGGCTGAAGCCTCAGTGTGAGCCCCGGGCATAATCTGAATGTTTATTACTGGAATGTGGGGTGACTATTCAGATTAGCTGGAGGACAGGCGTGGGCAGAGGCTGTGTGCAGTCGCAGGGGGTTATTTCTGGTGCGGAGCCTGGGTAAGGTGGTGAGCGCGGTCTGGAGGGAGGCTGGCAGCACTGAGCCATCACTGAGTGGTGCGGACAGGTGAATCTTGATTGGCACGGCAGCTGCAGTGTGAGGAGTCTGTCCGCTCAGGACCCTGCTCCCTCACACAGGGGTCCTTTCGGCTGAGTAACGTTACCCTCAGCTGTGGCACTGCTGGACTGCAGGGTGAGCTGATTGTTTCTGAGCACTTATTTCATTTCAGCGATAGAAGGAAACAACTGTCAACTCGCCTCAACAAGCTTCCGTGATAGAAAGTACATCATATATGCGGCAATAAATTGCATGGGTGTACTTCATTATAGATTCATTTTGTTGCACTACATTTAAAATGGCAAAAGGTACTAAGAATGCTGTGTGTGTGTGTGTGTGTGTGTATCAGTTTTTCTTGATCTGAAGTGGTTTGTAGTTCAGCGTTTTCCATGGTATTGTGGAGTGTGATTGAGTGTTGAAGCCTTTCTCTGGGTCTGTGGGTTCATTGTTGACTTTGGCTCTTAACTGTAGGTACTTTACAGTTAACGCCTCCTACCATCTGCATTAGTAATGGTGCACAGCATGTGTGGTTATTCATGGTGCTGAATCGGTGTTCGTGCCTTCTTTCCGGAAGTATCCGAGTGAGAGAGAAGCTAGGTAAAGAGGAGGCTTCACCGAGAGCCCAGCCAGCGCCAGAGCCCCTCCCCCGCAGGAGGCACACCCAGGCTTGGGCCCCGTACTCGGGCTCCCCCCCCAGCTCTCCTCCCCAGCGCACGGAGCCCGCCTGTCTCTCCAGCACCGGCCAATCAGCCTCCATCAACAGGCCGGAGCTCAGGGCAGTTCGAGAGATGGACCATTCGGAGAGGAGGAGGAGTGCTGACCCCGCCCTCTTACGTGACCCCTCCCACCGTGGCCGGCCTGATGATGTGATCGTGATTCGTCAGAGCGACTTTCCGACACCGTCCGGACCTGTGATGACGACACGCGAAATTGAGCGGCTTAACAGGAGGCGGAGCGCTGACCACGCCCATGATCTCGCCCGCGGAAGCCGGCGGGAGAGGGTAGCAGGATTTCATCGCCCCAGCGACGTTTCCTCACCGCTCGACCCTCGCGAGAGGGGAGAGCTGGAGCCAGAATCACCAAAAAAAAGACGGAACATTGACTATGCCTGGAATCACCCCCATGGGGACGGACGAGAGGCGGAGGACATGCCCTGTGAGCAGGAGAGCGACATCTCTCGGATGGTCCATCCCATGGTGGTTGAGGAGTTGGGGCCGCCTGAGATGATTGGTGGGGCAGATCCTGACCCCGCCCTCGGCACTAATTGGCAGGATGATGAGGGCGGGGTGCATACAGAGGGGTTGCTTCGAAGCCGGAAAGCCGTCCTTCCCTCTGAGATTCGGCGGCGAGAGAGGAGTGTCGATGACCCCGCCAGATCCCACCACGCAGGCTCCGCCCATGACAGTCTCAAGGGGCGGCGCCTGGACCCCGATGCCCAGGAGCACCCACCCTACCCACAGGAGGAAACCGCCGCCCACCCGAGGGAAGACTCCTCCCCCTCCCCGGTCCGTATGCGACGGGCACCGGCCACGCCCATGTCCCCTGGCGGGTCCTGCGGAGAGCTGTCGCCAGGGAGGAAGATCCGCACACGCTCGATGTCCGACATCGGCGTTGCGCAGCGATCCGCCGTGTTCCGCAGTCTCGAGCGAGCGGCCAATAAGGAGCGGCTCCTCCTCCATGGGCGCGAGGCGGGTGCAGCCAACGGCGAGATCGGAACCCTGGACACTCGCGTCTCCGTGGCGCAGCTGCGACACTCCTACCTGGAGACCGCCAACAGGAAGCCGGAACTGTAGGTGGAGCATGCTGTGCTGTGCAACGTCCTGTGCTGGATTTCAACCTCCTGTACAGGACGGTTTAGTGTGTTTGGCTTCATTTTCCTAACCGCCTGTGTGCTCCTACATTCTATTTGCTGCACGCAATGCACTGACTGATGCAGATTAATCACGAAAGAGGAAAATATCCTGTCCATTACACTTTCAAAGTCAGTTTCTCAAGATGGCATCTTTGACCTGGTCAGTCTGGTAGTCACATGATTTAAAGCATACGTTGCCTTTAAATCCCCAAAATGCCGTCACTCCTCATCTCCCACCCTGTGGTATTGGAGCCCCTTGGTTCCACGTTTAACAACCATTGCCCACGCGTGCAGCAACCCAATCTATGCTACCCCATCCAGTGTGGGCTGTCCGTCACTCGAGAGGGCGTGGCCAGGGTCTGAATCTCGGATGGAAGGCAGAGTCTTTGTACTGCCACGCGATTTTCCTCATGAATTAAGGCCTTAGCGCACTTGAGGCTGGTCACTGCTGCGGTCTTAGAGGTGACTGGCTAACCTGGGGGCATGTATTGGGCTGCAGTGATAACCTGGGGGCATGTATTGGGCTGCAGTGATAACCTGGGGGCATGGATTGGGCTGCAGTGATAGCCTGGGGGCATGCTTTGGGCTGCAGTGATAACCTGGGGGCATGGATTGGGCTGCAGTGGTAACCTGGGGGCATGGATTGGGCTACAGTGATAACCTGGGGGCATGGATTGGGCTGCAGTGATAACCTGGGGGCATGGATTGGGCTGCAGTGATAGCCTGGGGGCATGGATTGGGCTGCAGTGATGACCTGGGGGCATGGATTGGGCTGCAGTGATGACCTGGGGGCATGGATTGGGCTGCAGTGATAACCTGGGGGCATGGATTGGGCTGCAGTGATAACCCGGGGGCATGGATTGGGCTGCAGTGATAACCCGGGGGCATGGATTGGGCTGCAGTGATAGCCTGGGGGCATGGATTGGGCTGCAGTGATAACCTGGGGGCATGGATGGGGCTGCAGTGATAGCCTGGGGGCATGGATTGGGCTGCAGTGATAACCTGGGGGCATGGATGGGGCTGCAGTGATAAACTGGGGGCATGGATTGGGCTGCAGTGATAACCTGGGGGCATGGATGGGGCTGCAGTGATAGCCTGGGGGCATGGATTGGGCTGCAGTGATAGCTTGGGGCCATGGATGGGGCTGCAGTGATAACCTGGGGGCATGGATGGGGCTGCAGTGATAACCTGGGGGCATGGATTGGGCTGCAGTGATAACCTGGGGGCATGGATTGGGCTGCAGTGATAACCTGGGGGCATGGATTGGGCTGCAGTGATAGCCTGGGGGCATGGATTGGGCTGCAGTGATAGCCTGGGGGCATGGATTGGGCTGCAGTGGTAGCCTGGGGGCATGGATTGGGCTGCAGCGGTAGCCTGGAGGCATGGATTGGGCTGCAGCGATAGCCTGGGGGCATGGATTGGGCTGCAGCGGTAACCTGGGGGCATGGATTGGGCTGCAGCGGTAACCTGGGGGCATGGATTGGGCTGCAGCGGTAACCTGGGGGCATGGATTGGGCTGCAGCGATAGCCTGGGGGCATGGATTGGGATGCAGCGATAGCCTGGAGGCATGGATTGGGCTGCAGTGATAACCTGGGGGCATGGATGGGGCTGCAGTGATAGCCTTGGGGCATGGATTGGGCTGCAGTGGAATGCTGGTGCTCTAATCGTGTTTCGCAGTGCTTGGATTAGCCCGTGTGAGATCCTAATATTTGCTTGTATTGCATGAGGCTGGAGTACAGCGTGTCCTGGGTTCTTTTGCAGTCTTATGGAGGTCAGAGTCTTAGCGTTTGGGCTGTAGTGGAGTCATGTTATTGTTCTGGTGGCTTGGTGTGGTTATCCTGCCGCTGATCTGGTTTGGCAGTGTGCAGAAAAGTGGTATTTATCTCTGTTCTGATGTGTCCTCCTGTGCGTGTTTGTGTGTGTGTGTGTGTGTGTGTGCGCGCGTGTGTGTAATGGGCTTGTGACACTGGTAAGGGAGGTGAAGGGTGACTCCCCAGGGCCGGACACAGATCCCGGAGGGAGGGGGGAGAGGGAGAAGGGTTCAAGGAGAACTCGCCTGTACATCGGCGCCGGGGACGACCGCAAGAGCTCGGAGAGGTTCAGGACCCAGCCGGTGACGTCTGCGGAGCGCCTGGAGTCAGATCGGTAGGCTGGCCGGAGCCCCGATGGTTTGAGCGCACATGAGGGGGTGTGTGAAGCTGCACCCTTCATTAAGCCCCCTCAGGAGTGTGTCCTGGTCATGTGGCGTGTGATTTCACTCAGCTGGAGCTCTTCTGCTGACGTGGCCTCATCCGAGGACGAGTGACGTGACTCTATTTTCATTTTAAATGTGAGAGCTGGTGTTTAGAGACACAGCTGTGCTTCAGATGTCATGTTCATGAGAGCTGGTGTTTAGAGACACAGCTGTGCTTCAGACGTCACGTTCATGAGAGCTGGTGTTTAGAGACACAGCTGTGCTTCAGACGTCATGTTCATGAGAGCCGGTGTTTAGAGACACAGCTGTGCTTCAGGCGTCATGTTCATGAGAGCCGGTGTTTAGAGACACAGCTGTGCTTCAGGCGTCATGTTCATCAGAGCTGGTGTTTAGAGACACAGCTGTGCTTCAGGCGTCATGTTCATGAGAGCTGGTGTTTAGAGACACAGCTGTGCTTCAGACGTTGTGTTCCTGAGAGCTGGTGTTTAGAGACACAGCTGTGCTTCAGACGTTGTGTTCCTGAGAGCTGGTGTTTAGAGACACAGCTGTGCTTCAGATGTCATGTTCATGAGAGCTGGTGTTTAGAGACACAGCTGTGCTTCAGATGTCATGTTCATGAGAGCTGGTGTTTAGAGACACAGCTGCGCTTCAGGCGTCATGTTCATGAGAGCTGGTGTTTAGAGACACAGCTGTGCTTCAGGCGTCTTCATGTTCAGGCGTCAGAGAGCTGGTGTTTAGAGACACAGCTGTGCTTCAGACGTCATGTTCATGAGAGCTGGTGTTTAGAGACACAGCTGTGCTTCAGGCGTCATGTTCCTGAGAGCTGGTGTTTAGAGACACAGCTGTGCTTCAGACGTTGTGTTCAGCTGAGAGCTGGTGTTTTAGGAGACACAGCTGTGCTTCAGACGTTGTGTTCCTGAGAGCTGGTGTTTAGAGACACAGCTGTGCTTCAGGCGTCATGTTCATGAGAGCTGGTGTTTAGAGACACAGCTGTGCTTCAGACGTCATGTTCATGAGAGCTGGTGTTTAGAGACACAGCTGTGCTTCAGGCGTCATGTTCATGAGAGCTGGTGTTTAGAGACACAGCTGTGCTTCAGGCGTCATGTTCATGAGTGGTGTTTAGAGACACAGCTGTGCTTCAGGCGTCATGTTCATGAGAGCCGGTGTTTAGAGACACAGCTGTGCTTCAGGCGTCATGTTCATGAGAGCCGGTGTTTAGAGACACAGCTGTGCTTCAGGCGTCATGTTCATCAGAGCTGGTGTTTAGAGACACAGCTGTGCTTCAGGCGTCATGTTCATGAGAGCTGGTGTTTAGAGACACAGCTGTGCTTCAGACGTTGTGTTCCTGAGAGCTGGTGTTTAGAGACACAGCTGTGCTTCAGACGTTGTGTTCCTGAGAGCTGGTGTTTAGAGACACAGCTGTGCTTCAGATGTCATGTTCATGAGAGCTGGTGTTTAGAGACACAGCTGTGCTTCAGATGTCATGTTCATGAGAGCTGGTGTTTAGAGACACAGCTGTGCTTCAGGCGTCATGTTCATGAGAGCTGGTGTTTAGAGACACAGCTGTGCTTCAGACGTCACGTTCATGAGAGCTGGTGTTTAGAGACACAGCTGTGCTTCAGACGTCACGTTCATGAGAGCTGGTGTTTAGAGACACAGCTGTGCTTCAGGCGTCATGTTCATGAGAGCTGGTGTTTAGAGACACAGCTGTGCTTCAGGCGTCATGTTCATGAGAGCTGGTGTTTAGAGACACAGCTGTGCTTCAGACGTTGTGTTCCTGAGAGCTGGTGTTTAGAGACACACCTGTGCTTCAGACGTTGTGTTCCTGAGAGCTGGTGTTTAGAGACACAGCTGTGCTTCAGACGTTGTGTTCCTGAGAGCTGGTGTTTAGAGACACAGCTGTGCTTCAGATGTCATGTTCATGAGAGCTGGTGTTTAGAGACACAGCTGTGCTTCAGATGTCATGTTCATGAGAGCTGGTGTTTAGAGACACAGCTGTGCTTCAGGCGTCATGTTCATGAGAGCCGGTGTTTAGAGACACAGCTGTGCTTTAGACGTTGTGTTCCTGAGCGTTCGGCCGGCAGTGTGCAGGTCTGGTCTCCTTATCTTTACCTTCTGCAGTCAGTGTACCTCAGGGGTCATCAGAGGTCACCGGGTCAGCAAATCACACGGCTCTGCTGGTATTCCACCCCGCCTCTACCTGGGGGTCAGATGTGAAGCCAGTCTGGCCAGTCAATAGCCTTATTCCACTGGGCTGTATGGTGCAGTACTGTGCTTTCAGTGCTGCACTTCTTGCAACTTTTTCTGTTCGACTGGTACTGCACCGTTTTCGGTGTTGCACTCGGTGTAGCACTTTCTGCACCGATTTTAAACGGCTGCAGCTTCAGTGGACTGTGATCACGTGACCTATTTGGGATGTAATGTAGATGTAATTAAAGTGCCCATCAGCCCCACTACAGTACAGACGCAAGGGATTGCCAAGTAAGTGAGCGATAATGAGGGGAGATCAGTATTAAATCATGACATCAACAGAAAAATATAAAATTTAGACAACCTTAGAAGCCCAAAAGCTGCAGCAACTCCGCAGAATGTCATCGTAGTCATCGCATCATCGTCACTCTCCTCCTCACTGCTCATTTCCTGCATTAAAACCACCAAACACACTTGCTTTGGGTCTGCCATGTTCTTCGTATCACGTGATGATGCTACAGGGTGCTGCACGGAGTGCTGATTCTATTCAACTGGTCGCTCTCGGTGCAGCACTTTTTGCTCACTGCGCTGGTGGGCGTGGCCTAGACGGTGCAGCACTATGAAAGACCAGTCGAATGTTGCCATTGGCAGTTGTTTGGTTAATTACTTGGGCAATAGAAAAGCAGGACTGGGTTTATGTATTATGAGCAGATGATCTTGTGTGTCCAGTGTAATGTTGAGTGTGCTCTCCTTTGGCTGCCAGGTTTGACATGCTTTTTCATCTCCCTTCAGGACCTGCCTGAGTCCCTCTGACCTGCAAAACACAGAAGGCAAGTATCTCTCAAATATTACAGCACATCTGGCAACCATGTCCCCTTTCCGTCATGTGGGCAGTACAGAGCAGAAATAATACGTCGTCTTGTGTCAGGCTGAAGCTGCTAGCCAAACTGCGAAAATCTCAGAAGCCTCAATTTGTGTGCATTCGCACAAACTCTGAAAATTTCCACATTTTAAGCTGTAGTAGCAACTTGATAAGTTTTATATAGAATAATGAGTTGAGAATAACTAGTTACTCCACCCTAGTGGTTTATAACTGCTAAAACAGGATTGGCTGTCACTGAGGAGGCTGGGGTGGTATTATGGTGTAAAGATAAATTTAATTAAGATTAATGTCAATTAATTAACATGAGGTTTGTAGTTTTGTTGTGCTTTTGGTTTAGCTTTCCATGACAATAAATAGTATCTGATAACCCAAATCAAGTGTCTGCTATTTTTATGCCTGCACAATATATTGAATCAATATATTGTGGGAACGATTACGCAGAGTACTTAAGCT